>CAUYLG010035264.1:0-143874 GCA_963573385.1 Cacajao melanocephalus
TTGTAGTATAGTTTGATGTTAGGTAGCATGATGCCTGTAGCTTTGTTTATTGCTTAGGATTGTCTTGGCTATGTGGGCTACTTTTTGGTTTCATATAAAATTTAAGGTGGTTTTTTTTCCCAATTCTGTGAAGAAAGTAAATTGTAACTTGATGGGGATAGTATTGAATCTACAAATTACTTTGGGCAGTATGGCCATTTTCACGATATTGATTCTTCCTAACCATGAGCACGGAATGTTTTTCCATCTGTTTGTAACCTCTCTTATTTCCTTGAGCAGTGGTTTGTAATTCTCCTTAAAGAAATCCTTCGCATTCTTTCTTAGTTTCAGTCCTAGGTATTTTATTCTCTTTGTAGCAATTGTAAATGGAAGTTCACTCATGATTTGGTTCTCTGTCTGTTATTGGTATATAGCAATGCTTGTGATTTCTGCGCATTGATTTTGTATCCTAAGACTTTGCTGAAGTTGTTTAACAGCTTCAAGAGATTTTGGGCTGAGACTATGGGGTCTTCTAAATATACAATCATGTCTGAAAATAGAGACAATTTGACTTCCTCTTTTCCTAACTGAATACCCTTTACTTCCTTTTCTTGCCTGATTGCCCTGGCCAGTACTTCCATTACTATATTGAATAAGAATGGTGAGAGAGGGCATCCTTGACTTGTGCCAGTTTTCAAAGGGAATGCTTTCAGCTTTTGACCATTTAGTATGATAATGGCTGTGGGTTTGTCATAAATAGCTCTTATTATTTTGAGATACATTCCATTGATACCTCGTTTATTGAGAGTTTTTAGCATAAAGGGCTGTTGAATTTTGTCGAAGGCCTTGTCTGCATCTATTGAGAAACCATGTGGTTTTTGTCTTTGGTTCTGTTTATTTGATGGATTATGTTTATTGATTTGAGTATGTTGAAACCGCCTTGTATCCTAGGGATGAAGTCGACTTGGTTGTGACAGATAAGCTTTTTGATGTGCAGTTTGATTTGGTTTGCCAGTATTTTATTGAGGATTTTTGCATCAATGTTCATCATGGATATTGGCCTGAAATTTTCTTTTTTAGTTGTGTTTATGCCAGGTTTTTGTATCAGGCTGATGTTGGTCTCATAAAATGAGTTAGGGAGGATTCCTTCTTTTTCTATTGTTTGGAATAGTTTCAGAAGGAACGGTACCAGCTCTTCTTTGTACCTCTGGTATAAACAGGCTGTGAACTCGTCTGCTCCTGGACTTCTTTTGGTTGGTAGGCTATTAATTGCTGCCTTGTTATTTGTCTATTCAGAGATTTGGCTTCTTACTGGTTTAGTCTTGGGATGGTGTATGTGTCCAGGAATTTATCCATTTATTCTAGATTTACTGGTTTATGTGCATAGAATTGTTAGTAGTAGTCTCTGATGATAGTTTGTATTTCTGTGGGATCAGTGGTGATATCTCCTTTATCATTTTTTATTGCATCTATTTGATTTTTCTCTTTTCTTCTTTCTTAGTCTGGTTAGTGGTCTATTTTGTTGGTCTTTTCAAAAAACCAGCTCCCAGATTCATTGATTTTTTGTGTCTCTATCTCCTTCAGTTCTGCTCTGATCTTACTTATATCTTGTCTTCTGCCAGTTTTTGAATTTGTTTCTTCTTGCTCCTCTAGTTCTTTTAATCGTGACGTTAGGTTTCCGATTTTAGATATTTCCTCCTTTCTCTTTGGGGCATTTAGTGCTATAAATTTCCCTCTACTCCCTGATTTAGAGGTGTCCCAGAGATTCTGGTATGTTGTGTGTATTTGTTTGCACTATGGTCTGAGAGACTGTTATGATTTCTGTTCTTCTGTATTTGTGAGGAGCGTTTTACTTCCAATTATGTGGTCAATTTTAGAACAAGTGTGACGTGGTATTGAGAAGAATGTATATTCTATGGATTTGGGGTGAATAGTTCTGTAGATGTCTATTAGGTCCATTTGGTCCAAATCTGAGTTCAAGTCCTGGATATCCTTATTAATTGTCTGTCTCATTGATGTGTCTAATATTGACAGTGGGGTGTTAAAAGTTCCCACTATTATTGTGTGAGAGTCTAAGTCTCTTTGTAGGTCTTCTAAATGCCTAATTTTTTAATAGTAAATTGTCTTATCTACATTACACTTTCCCTTTTCTATTCCAGGAAGATGAAAATGTTTTTTAAAGCATACTAAATACATCAATGTAAAAATTTTTGAACATTTATGCTGACTCACCATTGCTTATCTAGAGGTTTAGAAGAGCTAACTGCAAGAACAAATAAAAAGATAACTAGATTAAAATATAAGAAAAATATAGATATCTGTCCAATTTCTTTCCGGTGAAAGTTCTTTCTAAAAATAAAGCAAGCCAGGCATGGTGGATCATGCCTGTAATCCTAACTCTTTGGGAGGCTGAGGCAGGGAAATCACTTGAGCCCAAGAGTCCAAGGCTGTAGTGAGCTATGATCATGGCCGTCTCAAACTAAATGAATATATAAATAGAAATATAGGTAAAAATAAAAAATAAAAGGAAAGGAAATGTTAGCATCTTATATGCCAATGGTATATTAACAAAACTAATAGTTTAACATTGATATAATATTAAACTATAGCCTGCTTTCCTATTGCATCGCTTTTTTCAGTAGCATTTTTTTTTCTGCCCCGGAATCCAACCCAGGTTATCATGGTACCTTTAGTGCTCATTGGCTCATTAGTGTGCTGCAATCTGTGAAAGATACTATGTCTTTACTTGTCTTGGCTGACCTTTGTGCTTTTCAAGAGTACTGGTCAAGTATTTTCTGCAATGTCCCTCCACCAGGCTTCCCTGATGTTTTCTCATGATTGAACCGGGGTTATAGGTTCTGGGGAATATCACAGAGCCCATGCCCCACCTCACTGCATAAGATCGATAAGATTACTGTATGTGATGTTAACTTGTTTGCTTGATAAGATGCTGTTTCCACTCTAAAAATCGTTTCTTCGTTATAATACATTTTTCAAGTGTTTTTCTTATTGTACCTTCAAAAACGTCTCAGTTTGTTCCACAGATAAGGGTCATATCTCCCACGTGCTAGCTAAAGTGCCTGGAGTAAGAAATAAATGGCATTAAAACAAATAAATTCATTATGATTAGAAAACTCATGGTTTACAATGCTTTGGCCAACAGAAACAAATACATAAGCAGAAAATTTTTTCAGAACCCAATTTCCAAGAGTTTTCTAAATTTGTGGAACTGAATAATACATTTTGAAGAAAAATAATGATCAAACCACAATGAGTCTTAAGGAAGAAAATCCGATATACAGTTTAAGAAAGTTCTTGGGCCTGGAGATTCTACTTCTGGGAATCTAATCTGCAGAAAGAGTCCAGTGTGTATAAAGATATAAGCACATGGTTAGTTAATACAGCATTATGGAATACACACAACTGTTAAAAACAAAAAACAAACTTAAAGATTGGAAAGATCTCCAAAACATTACAAAATAAAAGACAGAAAAATGTAGAACAAGATGTGCTGTGTGATCCACTGAAATAAAGAATATAAATAAATGTATATATTGAAACAGGTGGAAGGTAAGACCACAAATTGAACTTTAGTTATTGAAGATAGGTGTGGGGTAAGAGACTGAATGGAAACTTTATGTTTTGCTGTCTATACATTATATTATTTAAATCTTTAAGAACAAAAATGTATCTACTGGTTACTTACATTTAAAAAATGAATGAAAGTTGCCAGGTATACCTATTGCAGAGATTTTTAAAACACATTTACCTTATATTTGTACACCATATTCATAACAGCATTTTTCACAATCACCAACAGGTGGAAACAACCCAAGTATTCATCAGTGGATGAATAGATAAACAAAATGTGTTATAAACAAGATCAGAGTTGTACAACCACTGCATTATAAAAATGAACTAAACTTAGTTTAGACTGGAGGTAGACATGTAATTAATGGAAGTGGCAGGCTGAGATAAGGGTCATAGCTTGAATTATACCAAATATAGTACACTTCTGTTTGTTGATTCCACACACTCTCAGTATATTTGTGCAATATTTCCTTTCAGCACAAAATTCAAAGTTAATAAACACTTGGGATTTGGCCGCTGGAGCAGCAGGGCACTTTTGCAGCAGTCCTCTTCAATGAGTTCCTCTACAAGAGATGTCAAGGTCTGGTGCCATTGTAAAGCTTTTGAACTGGCACTTTCCCCACACTTTAACTAGCAAATGATGCTGGGTGTATTTTCATCATCTTCCTTACTTTCTTGCCTCAGGTATAAACAGGCTCATTTAATTTGGCTTTATATCCTACAGCCCTTACATTATGCTACACATAATTAGTTCCATAAAGAAAATAATGACAAAAATATCCAAGCCAATTAAAATGCAAACAGTATAAAACCGTCAATAAATACATAAACAAAAAGATTGATGACAAATAATGACTTTAAATGTGTGTGTGTGTGTGTGTGCGTGTGTATGTGTGTGTGTAGGGCTAATGTCCTTAATAAATTGATTATAATTAATAAAAACAAAATAATACAAAGTACATCTAAAATATTTACAATTTTAATTTTAAAAGGAAATATTATTAACATAACTGGTGACTGAAGCATTTAAAGTTTAGAACAACAAACATTATAATTTATTTATTAAATTAGAAAAAAATTAAGACAAATTTTATCAACCAGAGATAGAAACATATTGGAAGATGTAGACCTTCATATTTTATAATAGGAGTGTGATTTAGTGTAAATATTTAAAAGGTCATTTTGGCATTATCCTCAATATCTGAAGATGTTTATATTCTTTGACAAATATTTCAACTTCTATGATTATCAAAGGCATACACAAAGTTTTAAGACAATTATTTTTCAATTGCAGTTTTTATAAGCACCCTAAGTGCCTCTAATAAGGAATTGTTTGATATCAACTGGTGTGTATGTGTATATATATGTGTGTGTGTGTGTGTGTGTGTGTGTGTGTGTATAGAATAAAAATATTGCAGCTATTAATATGTAATACATACGTAATTATATGTGAAATGTTTTATTAAATGTAATAGACATGCTAATTCAGGGTTTAACTAACAAGATATGTCCAAAATAATGTGCATACGTGTGTGTATATTTATAAATATAGTGATAGGTTATTTAGCTTTTATTTTTATTATTAGCTTTTATTTCAATAATTTTAGGAGAAGTAGTGATTTTTGCTTATGTGAATGAATTTTACAGTGGCCCTGTGCATTTATTTTATTTTATTTTTTATTTTAGGCATTTGCTTTTGGAGTCTTAATCATAAATTCTTCACCTATGCCAATGTCTGAAAGTTTTTCCTAGATTTACTTCTGGAATTTTTATGGTTTCAGTCTTAGATTTAAGTCTTTAATCTATCTTGCGTTGATTTTTTTATACAGTAAAAGATGGAGATCCAAGTTTTACTCTTCTACATGTGGCTATCCAGTTTTCCCAGCATTATTCATTGAATAGGGTATTGTTTCCTCAATGTATGTTTTGGTATGCTTTATTAAAGATCAGTTGGTTTTAAGTATTTGCTTTATTTCTGGGTTCTGTGTTATGTTCCATTGGTCTATGTATCTACTTTTATACCGGTACAGAGGCAATGTATTATCTTCCCAGGTCCACAAGGGGGTGTAGTTTCAAGGGCAAGAACTTCCCAATGCTCTTCTCTCTCTCTCTTCATCCCGGATTAGAGGTCTTTGTTTTGATTTTTGCTCGCATGGGGAAAGGACCAAAGGTCAATCACTTTAGCGGAAGTTTAAAGGAACTCTTTTCTTGGCCAGGGGGCTTGGAAAAGGTGGGAATTCCTCCCAGGCTAAAAGTCCCATTCTTCCTCACCTCCTCGGATTCCAACTTTGGGCCCCCTTCCACCATCTTTGTGGAAGCTTTCTCCCTCTCTGGGATTCCATACTTGGACCCCATTCCACAATCTTCATGCAAGCTTTCTCTCTCCCCATTTTCTCTTTCTCTGCCTCAATAAATCACTTTCTGCAAAAACTCTTTGGGATCCAATATTTATTTGTGAGCACACCACGCCCAGCATGGTCCTCTCTCCCATTCTTGGGAGAGTGAGAGACCAAGAGCCTGGAGCCCACAAGGGAGCAAGCTAAGTGCCTCTGCACCCCAAAACCTGAAAACAGTACCATGCTTTTTTGATAACAACAGCCTTGTAGCATAATTTGAAGTCAGGTAATGCGACACCTCCAGATTTGTTCTTTTTGCTTATGAATGCTTTGCCTATTCAGACACTTTTTTGTTACCATGTGAATTGCAGTAATTTTTTTCTAATTAAAAAAGTGATATAGGTATTTTGATAGAAATTGCATTGAATCTATAGATTGCTTTGGGCAGTATAGTTATTTTTATGGTATTGATTCTTCCAGTCAATAAGCATGTGATGTATTCCCATTTGTTTGTGTCATCTATGATTTCTTTCAGCAATGTTTTCCAGTTCTCCTTGTAGAAATACTTTACCTCTTTAGTTAAGTAATTCGTAGATTTTTTTTTTCACAACTGTTGTAAAAGAAATTGATTTCTTGATTTGATTTTCAGCCTAGTTGTTGTTGATGAATAGCAGTGCTACAAATCTGTGTATTTTGATTTGCAACTGAAGACTTTAATGAATTCATTTATCAAATTTAAGGATTCTTTTGGAGGATTCTTTAAGGTTTTCTAGATATATGACAATATCGTCAGCAAACAGAGATAGTTTGACTATCTCTTTTCCAATGTGGATGCCCTTTATTTTTTGCTTGTCTGATTGCTATGGTTGGGACTTCCATTACTATGTTAAATAGTAGTGGTGGAACTGGACATCCTTGTCTTGTTCTAGTTTTTAAGGGAAACACTTTCAAATTTTCCCCATTTAGTATGATGTTGGCTGTGGGTTTGTTATACATGACTCTTATTATTTTGAAATATGCTCCTTCTATTCCTAGTTTGTTGAGGGTTTTTATCATAAAACAATGCTGGATTTTATGGAATGCTTTTTCTGAATCTATTGAGATAATCATAGTCTTAAACAATTTTATGTGAAGAATCATATGTATTGACATGCATATGTTGAACCATCTCTCTACATCCCTGGGATGAAACCTACTTTGTCACAGTGAATTATCTTTTGATCTGCTGTTGGGTTCAGTTTCATAGCATTTTGTTGAGGACCTTTGCATCTCTGTTCATCAGAGATATTGGTCTGTGGTTTTCTTTTTTTGTTGTTGTTATTATGTCCTTTCCTGGCTTTGGTATCGAGGTGAAACTGGCTTCACAGAATGACAGAGAGAATGCCCTCTTTTCAATCTTTTGGAATAGTTTCAGTAGGATTTGCACCAATTCTTCTTTGAATGTGTGACAGAATTCGGTTGTGAATCCACCTGGCTCTGGGCTTTTTTTTTTTTTTTTTTGGTAGGCAATTTTAAAAGTTATTACTGATTCAATCTCATTGCTTGTCATTGGTATGTTCAGTATTTCTATTTCTTCTGGATTCAAGCTGAGAGGCTTACGTGTTCCCAGAAATTTATCCATTTCCTGTAGATTTTCTAGATTGTATGCATAGAGGCGTTCATAGTAGTCTCAAGTGATCTTTTGTATTTCTCTGGTGTCAGCTGTAATTATCCATTTACATTTGTATTTGAGCTTATCTTAATCTTTTCTCTTCTTGGTTAATCTAGCCAATAATCTATCAGGTTTGTTTATCTTTTTAAATAAACAACTTTTTATTTCATTGATCTTTTGCACATTTTTGTTTCAGTTTAATTTAGTTCTCCTCTGATCTTTGTTATTTCTTTTCTTCTGCTAGATTTGGATTCTTTTATTCTTTTTCTAGTTCCTTGAGGTGCAACATTAGGTTGTTGATTTGTGATCCTTCAGACATTTTGGTATAGGGGCATTCAACACCATAAACTTTCCTCTTAGCACTGCTTTTGCTGTATCCCAGAAGTTTTGATAACTTGTGTTGCTATTATCATTAATTTAAAAGAATTTTTTATTTCCATCTTGATTTCATTATTAACCCAAAAGTCACTCAGGAGCAGATTGTTTAAATTCCATGTATTTTTAGAGTTTTGAGGATTCTTTTTGCAGTTGATTTCTAGTTTTATTCCACTTTGGTCTGAGCGTATATTTGATATAATTTGATGTTTTTCAAATTTATTAAGACTTGTGGACTATCGTATGGTCTGCGTTGGAGAATGTTCCATGTGCTGATGAGAAGGATGTATATCCTCCAGTTCTTGGGTAGGATGTTCTGTAAATATTTATGAGGTCCATTTGTACTACAGTGTAGTTTAAGTGCAGTGTTGCTTCGTTTACTTTCTCCTTCAATAATCTGTTGAGTGCTGTTAGTGGAGTATTGAAGTCCCTCACTATTATTGTGTTGCTGTCTATCTCTCTTCTTTTTTATGTTTAGTAGTAATTGTCTTGTGACTCTGGGAGCTTGAGTTAGGTGCATATATATTTAGAATTGTTATATCTTCTTCTTCAGTTGAACTCTTTATCGTTATATAATAACCTGTTGTTCTTCTTTGTTGCTTTAAAGTCTGTTTTGTCTGATACGACAGTAGCTACGCCTCCTTGCTTTTGGTTTTCATTTGCATGGATTATCTTTTTTCTACTCATTTACCTTGAGTCTATAAGAGTCCTCATATCTTAGATAGATTTTTTTTTGAAAACAGCAGATATTTGGTTGTGATGTGTTTAATCCATTGTGCCAATCTGTATATTTTAAGTGGAACATTTACACCACATACATTGAAAGCTAATATTGAGATGTAAGGTATTATTCCAGTCATTGTGTTGACTGTTACCTAGTTACATTGTTTTCTTCATTGTGTTATTGTTTTATAGGCCTGTGAATTAAGAGGCTTTATTTTGGTGCATATCAACCTTTTGTTTCAAGATTTAGAACTACTTTTAGCATTTCCTGTACGGTTGTCTGAGAAAGACTTTATTTCTACTTCATTTATGAAACTTATTTTGCTAGATACGAAATTCTTGGCTGACTGTGACTCTGCTTAAGGTAGCTAAAGACAGGAGCTCAATCCCTTCTGGCTTGTAGGGTTTCTGCTGAGAAGTCTGATGTTAGTCTGATAGGTTTTCCTTTGCAGGTTAACTGATGCTTTAGTCTCATTGCTCTAAGAATTCTTTCCTTCATGTTGACTTTAGGTAGACTTGTGACTCTATGCCTTGGTGATTTCCTCTTTGCAATGAATCTCCCGGAAGTTCCTCGAACTTCTTGTATATGGATGTCTAAATCTGTAGCAAGTCTAGGGATGTTTTCCTCAATTATTCCCTCAAACACATTTTCCAAATTTTTGCTTTTTGTACTCCCTCATGATCACCGATGATTCTATTTGACCATTTTATATAATTCCGTATTTCTTGGAGACTCTGTTCATTTATTTTTTTTTTATGTTTTGGTTAATCTTTGTCTTATAGCTTTATACAAAGATTGTATATATTTACTGTGTACAACATGCTATTTTCCAATATGCATACATTTTGAAATGTTACAATCGAGCTGATTAACACATCACCTCACATACTCATTTTTGTGGTAAGAACACATACAATATACACTTTTAGTGATTTTCAAAATGCAATACATAATTGTTCACTTAAGTTACCTCCTTTTATGGTAATTTTCTAAATACATGTAATAACTGAAATTTAAGCCATGCATGAGGTGCCCCAAGCAGAGAATAAAGGATAACAACACTGACTACTACCAGACCTTCAGGATAAAAAGCCCACAGAGGAGAAAAAGGAGGGGTCCGAGAAGAGAGGGGAAACTGGACAAGGGGAAATCAACAGAAGAGAGGCACAGACAAAATAAGTGTACATTTCTTAAAGGTCAGATGTTTTGAATCAGTAGTTCAATCAACAATCATGAGAAGAGAAAATGTTGGTTTTGGCAACAGTGTTGAATTTGGAAAGTCTCCATGGTCGGGTGATCAGGGATGGGGTGAAGTCATGGACAGTGAGTATGGGTGGCTCTTTTGAGAGGTGGCCACAAAGGAAACGGAGTTTGGAGCTGGAGGTGGGAGTTCCTTCAGGGGCTACAAGTCTCCTTTCTCCCAAGTGTTGACAGACTTTTCTTATTTTCCCACATGTATAACAATGACTAGGTATTTTTAGCATCAGAATACACAACTGTTTCCCAAAAGTTATAAGCAATGATACTATGCAAAGTATCTGCTCCTATATTAAGAGGTATGCAAAATAAGAAAGAGGTAGATAATAAATATGAAATACTTTGCAAATGCTGGCAGGACAATTTAGGAATGGAAGGCACAGGGATAGAATTACAATACAGCCTTTCCAATTATGCAGAATGAAATTAAAAGTTTATTTCTATATGTAACAACTCAATAACTTTTGTTCTCTCATTTTAAAAATAGGTGTAAGATTGAGTAGGAACCTCAAATGTGCTCAGAAACTACAGGATTTTATTTAATGTTTATGGTCTGAATGGGAGACAAAACAAAACATGAGTAGGACCTCTCTTTGTGGACTCTCCAGAGGGATTGATCTAACCAAAGAGGCCTGAGTCCTAAACCACAGATAGTGCAGAGATTCAATAATGTCAAAACCATCTGATGGACCTGGCTATTAGCCCATCCATCAGGTAGGCTGTGGGGCCTCAGTCCTAAGGAGGTTGAATGCAAGACCCAGCAGTAAGGCTGGATGGGACTCCACCCTGAGAGGTCTGGCTGGCTCTAGTCCATTCACAGTACCTTAGAGGGGCATTAGAGGGCAGAAAGTTGTCCATAGAAGAACGACCAGCACATAGAAATTTTATTCAACATGGTTTCTAAACAAACGTTTTCATGACTTGGGGGACAAGAGAGTTATTGTCTTCAAACAGAGGAAGTGCTTGAGTACTCCACATGACTCCAGAGTTCAGAATTAAGACCAACAAAAAATCATCTCCAACTACCGGAAGGAACCAGGAAATAGGTTGCACTGCAAAGCAAAGACCTCAAACGTCCATCACATTAAAAGCCAAAACAGAAACTGGAGGATGGCCAGGCAGGGAAGGTAGAGATCCAACCAAGTGCTGCATGGGCTAGTGAACTCTACGAACTTCCTTCCAGTTCTGAGATTGCACCTTCAAGTCCACAGGCTGCAAGTAAACACATGTCACACAAAAGGCAGGTGTGCGTTCTGAAACCAGGAATCAGGAGAAAAATCTCTGTAGCAGGCATTAATAAATACTTAAATAAACATTGATCTACTTGCTCCTGATGGCATTATGAAGTGAAATCAATATTATATGTGAGCAACCTGTTCATACTTAGTGCAGTACGCACTCCAGGGGTAGGACAATCAGTCTCATTTAAATATGAGATTGGTGGGTTGGTCTGACAGAAAATACCCCACTGGCTAACCTCAAAGACATTGAGAGTCATAGTACCTATGCCTGCAGGGAACTGCCATTGCCATTATCAAAAGCCAGCCGATGCATGCTGTGAATTTCTGAGAAATGATGGCCGAAAGCATCCCACATCACTTCAATCTCCTTGACCAGGCTTAGACCTGATACTTGCAGCTCTGCACTTGAAAGAGCTGATCCACATCTGTCTGGAGGTTAGAAACAAGTGATCAAAAACTCAACCACAAGGAAACATGATTATAAGCATTTTCATCTTCTGTTGCCTGTACTTGTAATCTCTCACCAGTTCAAAGTCCGACTCGAGTGGATTATCTATCAGGTTTCCACAAGGTAAGTACCATCAAGCACTGAATGCAACCCTTCATATTATTTGCTGCCTCTGCTTTTCTTGTCTTCTCTCTTTTGATGTATGCTTGTAAGTCAGAATGAAATGAAATGAGCGAATGAACAGGCAAATCCTACTGTCATAAAAATGTTTTCTTCTGAGTTTGTTTGCCCACAGAAATAGTTTCTGTTTTGTTTTATGTATTTATGGTTAAATATTTTTAATTGTCCATTTTCCTGACATGTTGCCTTTTCTGAAGTGTTGGCTGGCTAACTCTAGGTGCTTCTCATCTGGCTGCCCTTTTTCTCTGCTCACTTTCACATAGGAAGTCAGACAACATCACTCCTCTGTGCACACCCTGCCATGACTCTATTTACTGCCAATGAAAGCTGAAGAACTCACCATGACCTACCTGTCCATTGGGATCTGGCCCTACTCATCCTTCTGCCAAATCACCTCCTACCTAAGCCATTGCTCCCTTCATCACAAGACCAAACTAGCCTTTGGACCTCCCCCTTTAGGGTCTTTGAGTGCCTGTCTTCACTGCAATCCAACCTCATGTGCTCATTCTCAGGGCTGAATCCCTGTCCTCATTGCCAGAGGTCCTCATCTGCTCATCCTCAGGGCTGAGTCCCTGTCTTCACTGCCATCCATCCTCATCTGCAGATCCTCAGGGCTGAGTCCCTGTCTTCACTGCCAGCCATCCTCATCTGCACATCCTCAGGGCAGAATCCCTTTCCAGCTTGGTGGCCTCTTTACACTGAGGCACTGCCACCTCGCCCTTGTCTATGGGTTTGCTTTGCCATAACAATCATCATCTTTTATCATTCTCTATGACTAATATAATTTTATTTAATATTTTCTACCTCTCTCCATCAGACTAAGAGCCTCATGAAGAGAGAGAGAGATCTCCATTTGTTTTCTTCATGAATGTTTACCAAGCTTCTAGAACAATGCCTGCACATAGTGAGCACTCAAAAAGTGTTTTAGAAATTAATATACTGATTAATAATTGGGAAAAAAATCCTGTTTGATGACCTACCTACAAAATTCCTTGTGCCACGGTAGGAACAAGGAATTTTGCATATGATGAAAGATGATAATTACACAGATAAGATTTAGTTTATCTATATAAACCTCAATCAAAAACAATAGAAGGTAATGGAAACTAGACATTACAACAGTCTGTAAGTGTGCCTAGGGTGTCTGCCTGCTCTGCACATGCAGCATGAACGTCTGGGAGAATTCTTCAGCGAAAGCACTGCGGTTTCAGTGAGCTTTTTGGCACTTGGCAGTGGTGAAAATGGTGAAAATCCTGACTCTTCACTTGGCCTTCCCTGGCCCTGCCTGACACCACTGCAGCAATGCTCCCACATGGTCTCTGCGGACACCATGAAGGAAAGTGACCCCACTGTGGCTAGAGGGGAGGAAGCTCGGATCCCCACTTGGCCTTCTCTTGACACCATCCTGGCTGGAGGACTTTGGTCCCTTGTTGCAGCCTGGCATGGGAGATATCTAGTTTCTCGAACCCTATTCCGTCATTGGGCCTACGTGTGTGGCCACAGTTTAGTCGCAGTAGAGCAGTTATTACCTAAAGTGCTCTTTGTTGCTGGGCTGCCCCTTGCCTTCTCCTTTAGTATATAAAGATGAGGCTTTGTTGGAGCATTTTTATCTGTACCCAGTAGTGTTACTAGACAGATGGCTTCTTCAGTTCTACATCTGGCATATATGAGGCAAAATAAAACAAAACAACAACAACAACAATAAAAAAAAAAACCAGAATTTGCCTCCAACCATTTGTAGAGTCCTGAGGTCGCTAGGTTGTATGTCTTCTCTCCACCTTTCAGAGTCTTCTGTCATTGGTTTTACATAAAAGTTCAAGGGTTTAAAGTTGTTCTTAGTGATAGGAAGAATGAAAAGTACAGTACTGCCATCATCCTGTACACAGGAATTCCCAAACCTTTTTGCAGGGAATATCTGAGAATATATTCTTGACTGTAAACAGAAACATGTTTTTTAAAGAAAATATGAAACTACTAATAATAAAGCAAACTACTGATATATTGAAAAATGGAAAAGAATGCTTGTAAATATACATATATATATATATATATATATATATATATAGTTTTAGTAAAGTGAAAGATAACCTACATAGTCAGAAAATGATTTTGTAGTATTTATTGACAATGGTAACTCACAGCTGGTATGTAAAAAAAAAAAACTCCAACCAATCAGGAAGAAGAAGTTAACATATCCCGTAAGAAAACAGGCTAATGGCCACACTCAGTGGCTTAAGCACATAATCTCAGCACTTTAGGAAGGAGAATCCCTTGAGGCCAGGAGCTTAAGACCAGCCTTGGCAACATAGCAAGACCTCATCTCTATAAAAAACTTTAAAAAATAGCTGAGCATCATGGCATATGTTTGTGGTACCAGCTGGTCAAGAGGCTGTAGCGGGAGGACCACTTCAGCCCAAGAGTTTGAAGCTGCAATGAGCTATGATTGCACAACTGCACTCCAGCCTGGGTGACAGAATGAGACCTCATCTCAGAAAGAAAAAGAAAAAGAAAAAAGAAAATAAGCTAATGACGTGAACACACACTTAATGAAAAAAAGCCAAATAAGTAATAAGCATATAAACATCATGATTATCATAGATTTACAAATAAAATGACAAATCACCTCTATGTTCTTTTCAGAGTGACAAATGTTTCAATGTTATACAATACCAAGTGATGGTGAAGATTTAGAGAACCAGGAGCTCCCACAGATTGCTAATGGGAGAAAAATTTGTTGAACCACTTTGAAAGCAGTGTGTTATTATTTATTAATGACATCTGTACTCTATACCCAGAAATTCAAATATTAGGTTTATTCTTAATGAAGGCTGATTTTACTGGTGGCAGGATGCATGTGTAAAAAGATTCACAAAAGCACTCTTCAGAGTTCCTCAAAATGGAAAAACACCACATAGTCATCAACAATAACATATTTTTATATATTTATGTAATAGAATATTATATATCAGTGAAAATGAATGAGCTACAACTATAAGTAAAAGCATATATAAATCATACAAACACATCAGAAAAGAAAAAGAAGATCCAGAGGAATATATAAAGTGTGATAATATTTATATCACGTTCAAAAACAAGCAAATCTAAGCTATATTGTTCAGTGATATGGCCATTTGTGATGGTTATCTTTAGGTGTCAACTTGACCAACTTTGGGGATACCTAGGTAGCTGATAAACCAAGATTGCTGGATGTGTCTGTAAGGCTGTTTCTGGAAGAGGCTGGCATTTGAATCAGTAGATTGAGTAGAGAAGACCATCCTCAACAATATGAGGAGGTACCATCCAATCAGCTGAGGGCCCAGAGAGAACAAAAAAGTGGGGGGAAAGGCAACATCTGTCTCTTTTCCAAAGCTGCCCTTCTTCTCTTATCCTTGTAGATGAGCATTCCACGTTCTCTGGTCTTTGGACTCTGGGAGGAGCCTCAGAAGGCCCCAGTTCTCCAACCTTCAACCTCAGCCTGAGAGTTACACCATTGGCTCCCTGTATCTCCAGCTTGAAAATGGCCTGTCACGGGACTTCCCAGCCTCCATAATCATGTGAGCCAATTTTGTTAATGATTTCCCTTCCATATCATCTATATCACCTGTCTACCATCTATATCTATAATCTATATTACCTAGATACCTACATCTATGTCTATCTATACCTATATGTATATCTATATGTGTCTATAGCTATCTCTATATATCTGCATTATCTATATCATCTATATGTATATCTATATCCATATCTACATCTACATCTGTAACTCTATCTTTCTAGTTATCTCCTATTGCTTCTGTCTCTAGAGAACCCTGACAAATACATCATATGCAAGTGGTAAAACTATGAAGAAAATAGAGGAAATATAGTCTGTGAAAGTAATGAGAATTACTTTATTTATGTTGATGAATAAATTGAGATTGAAAAAAGAAACCAGAGTCTTCTCAGGAGCTGAAACTTTTGTATTTTACCATGTGTGAGTGTTATATTGGTGCTCATTTATAAATATTTGTTAAACTGTATGTGTGTGTATGAGTGTATAAATTCACTTTTGTCAATGTTTTCTGTTTCACACACAGAAAAAAGTGAACTGAAGGAAGGAAAGACTAAAAGCAATAACACAATTTAGGAAGTTGTACTCACAACCCAATCATCAACAAAAATGGTACATGAGCCTAGAGGCTTGAATGTCAAATATTTTAAATATGCCTCATTGCAGTTTTAGCAAAAATATCTTGACATTACAAAAAAACAAAATTTGCTGTATTTTTCTTTCTACTTTGATTTAGTAGAGTCTGAGTCACCATTCATCTTTAACAACAATCCCAGCTCATATTAGTAAAGCCAATCCCATTTACCTAAGTCTTTTGGTAATTCTATTTTTATAAATTGAGAGGAAACTTTTCTTTTAGAGTAACTAAACTTAATTTCTCATCCACGAATTTAGGGCCTGGAAGCTGTTACCCAGTGTGATCTTTACAAAACCTTCCTATGAGATTGTGGATCAAAGCAGAGGCCTTCTTTAAAGCCGATTTTTCTTTAACAGTGATGACCACTTTCACAGGTGACCCCAAATTTTAGTTATAAGTAAAGATCTCCAAACAATTTTGAGATAAAATGTGTATCATATTAGCGACCAATTTATATCATGCCATCTTATTTCCAAAGGAAATTAGCACAGATATACTAAGTGATATTATAGTTTGCAATTTGCAGGCCATGTGAAATAATTTTCTCTTTCTTCTATTTAGTTATGAAGTAATATATGCCTACAGACAAGGGCAAAAACAAAACTGAAAAGCTTAAAGATTCACCAAGGAGCAAGCACTTCTGTAATCATGAATTAAATAAAAAATAGAACATTGATGGCACCACAAAAACCCTCTGTAACCACTCCTAAGCCACCCACAAAGACACCACTACCTGGCATCTTTGGTAACACTTTCTTACCCTCTTAGCTGTTCTTCTTCAAAAGGGATTGCATAAAGATGCATTCCCCTCAGCGGTGTATGACAATCAAATTCTTTTACTACGCATTAGATCACCACTTTATATACTTTAAGCCATCCTGGAGGGCACATATTGGCACCTCAATGTGGTGTGATTTAACTTTTCTCTGATTACAGCTGAGATTGAGCACCTTGTCAAATAGTTATTGATCCTTGGAGGGTAGTTTTTTTGTGTGTGTTAATTTCCTATCCAAGTCTATGCCCCCTTTTTTCTATTGAGTATTTTGTCTTTCCCTGTTGATTTGTAGGACTTTTCTCTCAGCCCTTTGTCTCTTATACAAGTTACCATTATTTTCTTCCAATCTGCATCTTTCCTTTTTGCTTCCCCTTAATGAGCAGAAATTCTTAACGTTAACATAGCCTAATATATCAATCTTTCCTTTGCTGTTATAGATTTTGTGTCTTTTTAAAAAGAATTTCAGGTCTGCAAATGATGAGTGTATTTTCATATTATTTTTGAGATGTTTTATCATTTTGCTTTCACCTTTAGATCTGTATCTCAGTGGAATTATATGCAGAGTATGAGATTGGAAACATATTTTCATTTCTTTCTTCTATATAGGTATACCATTATATCAGCAACATTTATCTGAAATAACTTCCAGGCCCACTGATCTGCAAGGCCATCCTTGTCATAAATCTAGCATCCATATATATGCATAAGTTTCTGTATTAGTTTTCTACTGTTGCCATAACAAGTGACCAAAACTCAGTGGTTTGAAATAACACCCATTTGTTATCTCACAGTCCAGTAGGTCAGAAGTCCAGGTACAGTGTGACTCAGCTGCTCATCTTCCTGAGTCTCACGCTATTGAATTCAAGATGTTGGTGTAGCATTCTCTTCTGCAGTCTATGGGAATGAATTCATTTTCAAGCTGATTCAGGCTGTAGGCACACTCAGTTTCTTATAGATGTAGGATAGAGGTGCTTGTTGCTATGCTGATAGCCAGGGCCCAGCCTTTGCTCCTAGAACCTGCTTGATTCCTTCTCATGCTTTCCGTGTGGCCATGATCGTGTAACAGCAGGTCGAGTCTCTCACTTCACATCTCTCTGACTTCATCTTCTGCCAAATCTCTCTGACTCCAGCTGGTGAAATGTATCCACTTTTAAAGATTTACGTGATTAGACAGAGTCCAGCTAGATAGTCCAGGAAAATCTATTTTAAGATCGATAACTTTATTTATATCTATAAAGTTAATTTTGCCATGAAAAGTAATATATGTACAGATTTTAGATTTTATGACCTGAAAATCTTTGGGAGGGGTTGTAAATTTCTGTCCTGTGTTCCTAAATAAGGGTATACGCCTTCTAATACTATCGTTGTCACATTGTCTTGTCACATTTATACTGACCTTATAACACCTTCAATGTTTCTTTTTGAGAGCTTCTTTTTATTAATGTTATTTATTATTTAAATGCTACCTATGCAGTTTTCAATGAATTATAAATTTTTATTTATATAAAAATATTGATGCATGCAATTACTTTCATTAAGTTTTCAAGTATTCCTTATGTCACTTAGACAAAGTTTTATTATTTTACAACTTTTTCCATTTTAACTAAATGTTCATGCTTATTTGTATGTATTTTATCTTATCATTTAAACAGCTGAGAGATGTACACGGATGTGCTTTTGTTCTTTCTAATGTTAGTATGTGTCTGCCAGTGGAGAATGCTTTTCATTTCTGAAAAGATATCTGTTTTCCATTCTTCATGGAGGACATTTATTATGGATATGGATATACTAAATGGACAGTGATTTTCTTTCAGCACTTCAAATTTCTTCTATCTTTATACTTGTAATATTTCTGTTAAAAAGGAAGTAGTCATTCTAATCACGACATTTTTGAAGATAATTGTTTTCGTTTTTCACATCTTCTGCTTGTTTTTAGGACTTTCCTAATTATCTTTGGTTGTCAAGTTTTACTTTGATAAATTGTGAATAATTTAAAAATTTATATTGCTTGAATTTCCAGCTCTCTCCTCTCTTTCAAATTCCATGTTTATTAACCTCCTTATTCTATGTTTCTTACTATCTCTTCTTGATTTTCCATTCTTTTTTATCCTTGTGATTATTTATGAATATTTTTGTGATCTATTTTCTGGTTTACTAATTCTTCTTCCAGCCATCTGCCATAAACCTGACCATTAAGTTCTTAATTTCATTTTATTTCCATAGCTTCCAGTTTTCTACCAAAACTCTTAAATTTCCCCTGTCTCTTTGTACATAGGAAGTATACTCATATTAAAGCCTTTATTGACAATCCCAGTATCTGGAGTATCTGGGGTTTTGTTTCATTTGGTGTTTCTGCAGGATGTGTTAATGCTCCCCTTATACTTCATTATTTTTTATTTTTAGATGAGATTGTATTTGTAAAACAGATTTTACATATGTTAAACTAGGATAAATTATATTTTCCTGCAAGAAATCAGTAACAATAACACTCAATATCCATTTAATGTTATTTTAGCAACTGGAATACAGTAGTTCTCCCCTCATCCACAGGGAGTATGTCCTAAGACCCCCAGTGGATACCTGCAACTATAGAGAGGACAGAACTCAATATATACTTTAATTTTTTCTATACATACATACCTATGACAAGGTGTGATTGAAAATTAGCATCGTACGAAATTAACGACAATAACTGATAATGAAACAGAAGAATCATAATAATATACTCTAAGAGTTCTGTGAATGTGGTCTCTCTCTCCCTCTCTCTCTCTCTCTCAAAATATGTATTGTAGTGTGCTCTCCCTTCTATATTGGTGATGATGTGAGATAATAAAATGCCTACGTGATGTGAGTAAGTGGGGTGAATGGTGCACGTATTGTGATGTGGTATTAGGCTACTGTTGACCGTCATAGGACATGTCAGAAGCAGGATAAGCTGCTTAGGGAGATCCCAGATCATCAAGCTGTGATAATGTGAATGGCTGGATGTCAGGAGCAGACGACGTCAATGAAGAATGGGCATGTAGCGCACACAGCACGGACACAATGGACAAAGGATGATTCATGTGTAGGGCTAGACAGAGCAGCAGGAGACTTTATTACTACACAAAATGGTGCACAATTTAAAACATAGGAATTGTGTACAACTGGAATTTTCCATGCAATATTTTTAAACCAACTTTGGCTATGGGTAACACACTACAGAAAGCAAAGTTGTGCATAAAAGGGGACGCCTGTGACAGGAAGCTGAGCTGTGGTTACTAAAGGCATGACTTGGCCTCTTCTTCTCAGCTCTCTCTCAGAATTTGGCAACTGTCCCTACATACAGGTCAGATAATTGTTAATTATCCTGTTAGTTATTTAATGTCCTTAAAAACGATTTTAAAATTTTCTAACTTTTAAGTTGTTCTCTTTGGTAAGTTTGGTCTAAATAAACTGAACTAGGCTGTCATCAACAAAAGATGTGATTTTCCCACGGTAATCTTTCTTGGTTGATATACTCTTACATACATATTAATATGCCACTGGGCTAACATAGTCTCCATTTAAAATCTAGTTGTTTTGTTTGTTTGTTTGTTTGCATTGTTTTTAATGCAGACATGTAACTTTACTTTTTTTATCTGATTATTTGTCTTCTTCATTTATGAGGCTAGCATTGCTCTTACATCAAATATAGCCAAAGACAGTGCCCATAAAGCAGACTGCAGTACACAAGCCCTCATGAATATAGATGAAACATCCTCAGTAATACTAGCAACGACATTTAACAGCACATTACAAGGATCATACACCAGGCCCAAGTGGGATTCATCTCTTGGATTCAAAGATGATTCTATACACTTAAATCAATCCATGGGTCATTGATTGATTTAACTAATTATATTATATATTATATATTATATATATATTTATATATATAACCCATTAACAAGATGAAAAAATACACAATCATTTCAATACACGAAGAAAAAGCATCTGACAAAGTTCAGCATCTATTCATGAATAAAACTCAAAAAATAGGCATACAAGGAACCTATATCTCAACATAATAAAGATCACGTGAAAATCCCACAGCTAATATCATCAATGGAAAAAACTGAACAAAACTGAAGTTTTCTGCTAAGTTACAGTAGTTGTCAAAGAAACTTGTACACTGCTGGTTAAAAAATGTCAACTGGTACAGCCATTATGGAAAACAGTTTGGTGATTTCTCTAAAAATTAAAATTTTAACTATTTTATGATCTAGAAATCTCACTTCTGGGTATGTATCTTGAGGAAATGAAATGGGGATCTCAATTAGATATCTTCACTCCTATCATTTCAGCATTATTCACAATAGCCAAATAAGGAAATAGCAAATGTTCATTTACAGATAGATTTTTTAAATGTGATTGTGAGTGTGTATCTCTGTGTGTGTACAATGGGATACTGTTTAGCCTTAGAAAAAGACACTCATAACATGGAGGGACCTGAAGGACATTATGCTAAGTGAAATAACTCAATTAAGAAAACATGAGCCAAAAGCCTAAACAGATATTTCTATAAAAAAGACATACAGATGGCCCACAGGTATAGAAAAAGATGCTTTACATCAGTAATCACCAACCAAACGGAAATAAACTTTATTTTTCCTTTGTTTTTACTTTGAAATAGAAGTAAACCTGTCAGCTGATGAGATCAAAGAGATGAGAAGCAGTAAGAAACAGAAGCATTAAGCCACCTCTGAAACTAACAAATTACCTAAAATAGAATTGGAGTATAATGGCTATTGACAAGAACCAGGAACATGTGAGAGCCCTGACATGCTGAAGCTGGACCACACAAAACACCTATGTGGACTCACACTGAAATGTGGAATATGGGATATTGGCACATTCTTGTCAGTGGTGCCTTAAGCTGCCCCTTTGAAGTACTCATTACAGTCAGAATTATACACTCAGTATATATATAGCACCTGCTCCGTTGTGAACTTAATGAGGGCAGGACTGTGTCTCATCCAGCACCCCATCCCCGGCACAGTGCATTGTCTGCCAGGGAATTAGCACTTCTATTTTCACTTATATTGAACATATGTTCAGTAAATCAATTGGTGATACATAATCCACCTCGAGTTTACTGTCTGTAAACACTGCAATACAAATATGTGCTTACACATACTTTTAGGGAGGCACCTTAAGTCTTTGGTCATAACAACTTCAGAGACTTTTCAGGTAGAACTTCTTCAATATTTAACATAAAATTGCAAATAATTCAGATACTCTCTATATTCTTTTATGAGAGGGTCAGTTGCAGCTACAGGAAATACAAAATAGGCTGAGGGAAAAAACAAAGTTTATTACACTCACAGGTCATCAGAACAGCAGGCACAGCACCATGCAGTCCCTCATAGGGAAGGCACAGGGGTGGTCAGCAGGTGAAAGACAGGGTGAGAAGGCTTAGGTCAGTGCCTTGTTGGGTTTCCATGGGAAAGGGAAGGCAGAGCGGGATGAAGAGATTAGATCTGGCCAGTCTGAGTAATTGTGGTGGCCTTTGGATTATAGAAGGGATCCATAATTGCCTGGTACCTGCTCCTGGGATGATAAAGGCAGAAGAGTCTTGCTCCCTGGGGCATAAGCACCAGAGAAAGGAGGGAGGGCTGGGGATTGTTTAGTTTACATATCAAAGGCTTCTAGCTCCAAGAGAGTCAGTCTCTTCCCAGTCAGAAAGAGTTTTTACTTTAAGCTGTCAAAACATCGTAATTTACAGAAAAAAATAAAACCATTCAGAACACAACATACTATGTCAACTATGACATTCTGTCCTCATGACCTCACTTTAAGAAAACTACCAAAATTCACACTCTTGAGATGGTGCATCTCTGATGAAACTTTCTATCTGATTAGAGCAAAGTAAGTTTAACCAGAACCTGCAATGCCTTGGTCATTCTTTTTGGCAATACAGATTTTATTTTTTATGTCAGCATCAATAACTATGTTAGAAAGAGTGATTGATTAAACTGTGACTAATATGTCAAATATATTCTTAAATTAGACACGATGCCCGTTTTCCATGAGAGAAATGTTATAAGAACAGAACAATGAGATGAAAAGAGACAGATGTCGATGACATCGAAGGGGGTCTCACTGCCTCCTGCGTTTCTGTTGCATGTGGATCTCTACCTTTACAGATAAATTATCTTCTGGGATTGATCATAGAAAGCAAATGTGACCTAAATAGATAAATTTGAGTATCTGGAAGAACTTGGTTTTCTAGAGATTAAGGAAATTGACAAATGGAGCTCATCTGAATGTGAGGTTTGGAGAAGGATGAATCAGCAAGAAAGATGAAGGACGCTGAGGAGCGCGGCTAGAGAAAGATCCAGGAATCAGTGGGGAAGGTGACCGCAGCCTAGCCAGTTGAACAGGCTCACACTGAGTCAGGCGACGCTTCAGGACTATGATTCACACCAACCGGGCATTACTTGTGCCTTGAGACTCCTTGTCCCTCTAATTCCCAGGACTGTGCAGATGAGCAGGTTTTGAACATGCAGTACTGCAGTCTCCTCTGAGATGGGAGAAAGGCAGGACACTTGAACTCTTCCTCATATGGGAGGAGTTATTCCTCTGCTATCTGCTTTTCTCAGCGCTAGAGTTCTTAGCAAGCAATGTTTTTAATGAAAATACTTTCCTGCTGGGCGTGGTGGCTCACACCTGTAATCCCAGCACTTTCGGAGGCTGAGGCGGGTGGATCACGAGGTCAGGAGCTCAAGACCAGCCTGACCAAAACGATGAAACCCTACCTCTACTGAAAATACAAAAATTAGCCAGGCATGGTGGCGGGCACCTGTAATCCCAGCTGCTCAGGATACTGAGGCAGAGAATTGCTTGAACCCAGGAGGCAGAGGTTGCAGTGAGCTGAGATCACGCCACTGCACTCCAGCCTGGGCACAGAGTTAGACTCCATCTCAAAAAAAAAAAAAAAAAAAGAAACAAAGAAAAAAAAAAAGGACAATTCCCCAAATGATGGAGCATAGATTTCCATCATAAATGCAGCACAGGTGTTAAAAACTGGATTCTAGAAAAATTCATTTTTACTTTTCACACACTTATATCTGTGAGTAGAGAATCCACTCACAATAGATATTAAGGTACTCTTTCTGCTTTACTATAAACATTTCCTCCTGGTTCTTTCTCAATTCTAAAATTTTTAATTAGTGCATTTTAACATATGTTACTTCATCCTCATGCGGTAGGAAAATGATTTCTTTTCGTTTTCTGACTTTGACATTGCCTATGATACGTTTCTGAGACTCTGAGTGGTATAGGAATCTTACCCCTAAACAATGTAGGTGGAAAGCAAGACTCATTCTAGAGTGAGCTATGTTAGAAGTATTCTACTTCATTACAATCCGTACCTTTAAGGGGCTCTCAGTGAAATAGGAAAACATGAAAACAGTGTTAAGGGAAAGAATTTACATATAAATAAATGCTAACTAGAGCTTCCTGTAGGTGCTTTGCAGCAGCCCATAAGCAATATTTTCCAGCTTATTGGGGTCTTCGGGGTTGTCTACCCACCCCTGGATGGCAGTCAGGGGTAAAAATAAATAAAAAGACTGTTCATCACACCTCAAAGCAAATATTTTATCACAGGAATGTGAAATATTTGAACAACGAAATCAAATTTTGAAGACAGTGGTCTAAGGTAAGGGTCAGCTAACTTTTTCTTAAATGTCATGATAATAAAGAGTTTAGACTTTGTGATCACATATGGCCTCTGTTATATAATCACGTGTGTGTATATGTGTCCCCACACACAGCTCTAAAAATGTAAAATCTATTCTTATCTCACAGGTCTACAAATTAATCAGGCCAAGATTGATAGTTTGCTGACTCCTAGTCTAAGGTTTAGAAGAAAGTTTGCAACTCATGAAAAATGTTGTCAACTCCTTAAGTCCCATGGACCTTGATGCATATATCAGGAGCAGGTGCTGCTACGATGCCTCCCAGGTGGCAGTGGATGCAGTTGATGAGGAATACTTGGTAGTGCTACAGTAAAAGTGGAAAAAAAAAGGGCTTGAATATTCTAGGTAAGGTAGGGAAAAGTATCACGTGGAAATTGATGTGTTGGAATGATGTATTTTGAGCATTACTTTACACAATTTAAAACAATCACCAAAAAAGTATAGAGACAGGTAGAGCTAGCTAGAGATAGAGATGCAGATAGTGGAGATGACTGCTCAGTGAAGTTAATGTGTATAGTGTGAACCTGTTGTTGTCTCAGCCGGTCTCAGCTTCCATGGGCCTTTCAAAATCTGGGCTTCTAACCAGTCTTAATAAGTCTAATATTTAAGTGTTTCTTCATACCAAATTACCTCAAGTAAATTTTCAGTTTGTAAGCAGCAAAAACAATAGTCTATTCCAAACTTGTAGGAAAACTTAACTTTGCTGGACTTACTGAAAGAGAAAGTATGTGTTATCTAAAATGGTACCTTCCTAAGAGATTACCAGAAAAATGTTTGCCTTATGTCATCTTTTTCCTTATGTATTAATTTTAGAATTTATATATCCAAATAAAATGTTTCATCATTTATTGTATACTGATTCTGGAAGGGTGGATATTCAGCCATGGCATAATCAATGCTGGGAAACATGTTTAAAAGCATCAACAATTTGAAAGAAGACCTACTTTGAAAGCAGAAAGAGGTGGTTATGGAAATAAGTTTGTGAGGGGATAGACCCATCTGCTGGTAAGTGCTGCATCTTTGGAATGTAGTATTCATACATTTTTTTAATATTGTATATGTTCTACATGAATATACCTTATAAGTAGTGTGAAGACCCCAACTCAGTGATAACATATAAATGATATAAATGCCCTTTCTTACCACTTGATATAACAATTTTATCAGTGTTCTTTCAAATGAGAATAGAGTTCATTTATGAGAGACTTGATAATACAGACAACTAGCTGAGGCAGGTAACAGTGAAGTCAACATTGAGACATGCTTCCAATCGCTCACTTAGTTTGCATTTACTGAGCTTCAATTTCAGTTAGACTGAAAGTACATGATTAGATTCCAAGGAAAGATATAATTAAAGCAAGACTGTCTGATGTAATTTTTAAAAACATTATGATTTGTGACTTTTTCCAATGCAGGAAATGACCTTTCCCTACATGCTCTGTAGTATGACTTCAACATTTCTATTCCCAGATTTCAACACAATACGATATATAAAGAATAAAATTTCTATGTGAACCCTAACATCTTATATAAATGTTTATATGTAGGTCCAAAATGTTACTGCATGGGTTTCTACATCTATGAGACAGTTACTTAACCCCATTCTTGTCATCTAGAAATAGAAGTAACAGTAACACTACTGCACAGAATTATTCACAGATTAAAGGTGTACAGATGGTGTAAATAGTATCTGGCCCACAGCAAACACTCAAGAAATGTTGGCTATTTATGTTGGACACCTTTATTTTAATTTTAAAATTCCATATCTTGATAAAAGGTAGGGCAGAGTAGAGTAAGAATTATTTCATAGCTATGAAAATATCTCTTTATTCAGATCAGCTCCTTTCAAAGCATTAAAAAAAAAACTACTGAAGAAGAGAAGTAATATAATTTGGCAGTGACATTATACTTTCAAAGCTGCTATAATTGTACATATGCTCTACCATTGCATTATTACTTTAAGAACAGTAAGAAACAGTTGTATAAAATCACCCATTCTAAAACATACTTAACCTTTAAAATATATCTCTTAGACAACTGATAATTCCTGCTTTGTTGCTGAAAACTCACTACTCTTAAAGGGCAATAGGGTCTTTTATTTAAAAATTATATAAACCAGAAGGTGATTGTTTCTCCTAACTTATGTCATTTTGTTGTTAGAGAATACATATTTCCTGCAAGGCTCTTCCAGGATATGTTAAAGTATAGGAACATTTTACTAAGGTGATATGTCAACGTACAGGACCATTTTACTGAGGTACAAGACAATTTAATACAAAAACCTTACTTGTATTTTGAATAAAGTCAATATATTGGCTTTGTCTCACGCTGTTAATTAGTTTGGTTTCTAATGAATTGCCCAAAGAAAAGGCAATGACGAAACTGCTTATTCCTTATTTTGCTGATTTTCTTTATTTAAATTCTCATAAGTGGAATATTCCATAGTTAGAAACTGTATTTAATCTCAATATATACGCATACATTATTTTTGACAAAACCCAGGGAAGATATTGTGACTGGTTCTACTGTCTAGAAAAAAGTAATAACCACTACTATCAATGTAAATTTTACTACTTAAAATGCAATTTACTTTCCTGATATCAAATGAAAATTTCTTTTTAAAGCAAAAAATCTAAAGCTTTATGATAATCCTTTGGAGGAGAAAATAAGTGGGCATTCAGGAATTACTCTGTACATTAGGAAGAAAAGAGCCATCAGATACATATAGGTATTTAAGGACCATATAATTATTCATTCATTTAGATCATATTTTAGTGCCTACTACGCTCCTGAAGCTGCCTAGGTGCTGGTGAAGATACAAACACATATCACTTTTGCTCTAATGAACCCTGCATTTGAATAGGAAAAGACACTGAACAAGAATTAACTTGTGTGGAGTTTCAAGATGGAGAGGTTTGTGTTGTCAGTATAGTATAAGAACGCATGGACTAAATGATTCAGTGTGCTCGATGGAGGCTTGGCACAGTGGATGTTAGCTAGACACACAAGGGTGCAGCGTGTGTTCTATATGGATAGGAGAGTACGTGTGAAGAATTTGAGGCAGGAGAGAGCAGTCAAGGAACTGGAAACTGCACTATGGCTAAAGGAGATCGCGATGGATGAAGGTATGTCTATAGAAATGAATGCATGCTCTCATTTCCAAGAACAACTCCAGTTTGTGCCTAGGTTACTAGATAAATGATAGCACCACCATTATCTCTCAAAATGGCCACCATTTGATATTAAACTCTATGGGCACTATATTTATTAGGGATATGACCTAGGGAAGTGAAAGTCTTTGCAGACTTTTATAGAAGCACGCACACACACACACACACACATATATATACATATATATATATTTATATATGATGCTATTTGTGAGTTTGGTCCTTGACGTATTTTCCAGCTCCTCCTTTCTGTGCAGCACTATCCAATGAAGCAAGTTATGAATGCATTTTAAATGTTCTAGTAGCCCAGTTAAAATAGTAAAAAAAAAAAAAAACCAAAACAATTAAATTTCAATAATATATTTCATTTAAATCAATATGTTTAAAGTACTATTATAGTTTTAACATATAACTGATATAAAAATGCTAAAGAGGTATTTTGACATTTTGCCCTTTGTCTTGAAATTTGTTACTTTACATTTGTTGCAAATATCGTTTTGAACTGGTTACACTGCAGGTGTTCAATGACTTCACGGAGCTAGTAGCTGTCATATTGCACAGTGTAGTATCTCACATTCTTTTTTGGGACCTTTGATTGAACTGTGGCATTACTATAATATTTTCCACTTGGACCTATTAGTCAGCCCCACCTTGGTTGCTTTAGCAGTGGAGTTATGGAGGTTGAAAAGTAATCTGTTTCTAATTACTCATCAATGGGGTAGCAACAAATGATCCAACTTTTTCCAAAGACATCAATGTCCACATTTTTATCAATGTCCAGAAAAGGGATTTCTCTTCATTTAGTTTTATGACTCACATGGGCAGTCATAAAGATAAAGCCAGGATGTTAATCAAAGATACAACATGGGGCCAGGCGTGGTGGCTCACACCTGTAATCCCAGCACTTTGGGAGGCCGAGGTGGGCAGATCACTTGAGGCCAGGAGTTTGAGACCAGCCTGGCCAACATGGCAGACTCTCATCTCTACCAAAACTACAAAAATTAGCCGGGCCTGGTGGTACATGCCTGTAGTCCCAGCTACTCAAGAGGCTGAGGCAGGAGAATTGCTTGAACCTGGGAGGCAGAGGTTGCAATGAACCAAAATCATGCTACAGCACTCCAGCCTTGGTGACAGAGCTAGATCCTGTCTCAAAACACAAACAAACAACAAGATACAAAATGGCAAACAGAAGGAGGCATAATAAAACTTAGGACAAAGTCAAGAGTGAAAATTTGTTGGCATTTTGTCCTCCACACATTGACTGGGAAAGTTTCTCACTGAGGTTAAATCTGTAAAAAATGAAAACGAAAATAGGTGTACTTGAAATGCCTGACTGAAACAGTTGTGGTGAAAAGCAAATGAATGTAATGTTTATGCCTGAAAGTTTTATTTTTGTGGCGAATAGGTGAATAAAGATTATTTTCAACTTTATTATTTAAAAATGGCAAAAGTTTGCAGAGGGCAGATGTAACTTTTATTTTCAGTTTATGAAGGTCAATCTTCAGACATCTTGTTAATGCATTATTTCAAAGTAATTTACTGATCAAAGTACACTTGATCTCCTTACAACCCCAAGACAGCGAATGCAAACTAGTGAATGATCCTTGGCTAATCGTTGTCTTTATTTACAGGAACATTGTCCTGCAAATTGCTTTCAGAATCTTAAGACAAAGTGATTCATTTCTTATGGAAGGATTTTGTAAGCTGTATTTTATTACAAATTTTTCTTAATGTGCTCTTTCAAGTGAAAATACCTAAGGTTAGAGATAAAAATGCAGTAGGGATAACTTAGGTAAACATGTAATTCTAAATGTCATGGATCATAATTTGGTGCATTTGTGAAATACTTGCACTGGGGAATTATCTGTGGGTATTACAGTTCCATGGTGAAGAAGACTCATGCGTCAATTTGAATTTTTCCTCCCACCTCCTATTGTATCTAGGTCATGGTTGAAGGAGGCCACTCCATTCTTTCAGACCCCAAAGCACCCTGGTTTGGAAGACACCTATGGCACAATAACCAGAACTTTGACCTACTCTAAATACTTCTTGCCGCCTATGTTCTTTTCTTACATGCCCAATCCTCGTTTTTTCTCCTAAGTGTATGTTTATTATGGTGAAATACACACAACACACAATTTACCATTTTAACCATTTCAAAGGTACCATTCAGTGGCATTAAGTACATTCACACTGTTGTGAATCTATCACCACCATCCATCTCCAGATTTATTCGTCATTTCAAACAGAAACTCTGTACTCATTCAACAAAAGATTATTAACATCACCAGTCATGAGGAAAATGCACATCAAACCCACCAGTGAGATACTAATTCATACTTAGTGTTAAAAGCATGGCTACATAAAAACAAAATAAAACAGAAAAGAGAAAAACAAGTACTAGCTACGACACGGAAGAATAAGAACCCTGGTGTATTACTGGTTAGAATACAAAATAGTGCATCCACTGTCCAAAACAGTTTAGCAGTTCCCTGAAAAGTTAAAGATGGAATTACCATATGATGCAGTAACTCCACTGTGTGTATATACTCAAGAGTATTGAAAGTAACTTCATGCTCACCATCACTACCGACCTGTTTTTTCTCTACTGGATCATTCAGAACCACCAACCAAGTTCTATTCATGGCTGCTGCCTGCCCTCAGCCTCACACACCCAGGTGCCTGAAGCTTATCTCATTCTTGTTGGAGGTAAATGAGGGTTTTAAACCCATTTTATACTGCTCACTGGTAGAAAGCCGTCTTCAATCCTAGAGTTAACAATCCTCCAATTCCCACCCCCCCATCGCCCCAGGACTGAGTGACTTCTGGAGGAGATATTCAGTTCTAAACCGGGCAAAACTTGCAGCCAATCAGAATAAATTGGTCACCATATTTTGGTCCCCAAAAAGAATACAGCTCTTAAGTTTGTAATTTGTTGCTACTGTTTATCATTTGGTTCTCAATCACACCATTCTTTTGCCCAGGGAACAATCCCTTGTCAAGAATATATCTTGAGGAGAGATCAGTTTAAAAAGTCAGCCACACATGATACCTGACTCTGTCATAGACTTCTCACCTCCAAGCCTTTGACCTTGTTCTTTTTGTTTGCGGGGGCATTAACTTTAGATGCAGGGGGGTACATATGCTTGTTTGTTACATGGGTATTATGTGTATAATGGTGGGAGTTGGGCTTCCAGTGTTCTCATCACTCAAGTATTATACATTGTGCCCAATAAGTAAATTTTCAACTCTCATTCCCATCCTTTCCTCCTCACTTTTGGAGTCCCCAGAATCTTTTCTCTTTATCTTTGATAAAAGTGACAATAATAAACAATGGAGAAAGAACATTCTATTCAATAGATGGTGCTGGGAAAACTGGCCAGCCATATGCAGAAGAATGAATCTGGACCCACGTCTCTTACCGTATGCAAACATTAACTCAAGATGGATTAAAGACCTAAACATAAGACCTGAAACTATAAAATCCCTAGACAAAATCCAAGCAAAAACTCTTCTGGACACTGGCCTAGCCCTTGTTCTTGAGTATGACTCAGCTTTTATTAGAAGTTACCAAGTACAGCCATCCTGGTACACCTCGGTGCAAAACCAAAACGCTCTCTACTTAACAAGGAAACCACATGTAGTTAGGCAGATTCAGAGGCATAATGACTGAACTGAAGTCTTAGCCCTGCTTTACTTTCAACCAGTGTTTCTTTAATTTCTCCTTCTGGTGATGAAATGACCATGACAGTTCTATACTTTATTCACCCATATAGCATTATTCAAAGCAGAAATTGAGAGCCTGTTGGGTAAAAGCCATTTTAGGACACTAGTATATCAGGAAAACACGAAACCTTTTCTCTAGTCCTGGTTTATCTCGTTGGCCAGAACTCCGTCTTTCCCAGTGGCTCACTAGCAAAGAGGACCAAGATCACATGATTGATTTTAACCACTGTTTCTCAACCTACATCTTATTACCCACCAAGGAGCCTTTGTAGACATTTTTTCCAATACCTCCATTATTAAATGCTCGTGCCATTGTTCATCATATACTTGTTTTTGTACTATATATATCTGCTTTTTATAAATTAAAATTATAAGATTTTTTGCTTCCCAAGAATCTATTACCATCTCCTTGGGGTTGATCTCACCTTTTATGACCTCATAGTTTAGAACAATCATGATTCATACTCTGCACCTGGGTACATTATGAAAAGAGTAAGTTAAAAAAAAATAGCAAAGAGGAACAAGCCCTTGGCTTACATCTACCAGTGTTTGACACAGGCCACCACTGGCGTCATTACTTCAAGTCAGTATCTATTGACTAGCCACTAACAAACATTATTGACTATTTATACCAAGTTTTAAACAGAAGCTGGGATAGAGTGGAAAACCGAACAATTTAAGACATTGTGTTCCACTGAACGGTTTGATAGGACCTATTCTAAAACGTTTCAGAACCAAAATGTGGTCATGTTACGTATAATGGTTTGAGTGATGTAATACAAGGCTTCTCTCCTGCTTTCTTTGTATATATATCACATCAAGTAGTAGGAAAGAAAGTGAGTTGGAGGGCAGACCTTGGCTAAAACAGAAATACAAAAATGGAACTCCTAGTGATGGTTGAGCATTAACGGAGACACTGTACGTCATCATCATCATTATGGCATTATCATCATTTGAATTTTGGAAGTGCATAATCTTCCTTGTACTTTATTCAGTTCATTGTTTGATAATTTTAGAGAATTTATAAATCAAGATGTACTGGTCTCATTGCTGAAGAAAAGTTGCTGTGAACACCAGAACTAGAAATAGGTGACTAATAAGAATAATTTTTAGTTTAGGCCTTGTTTTTGACCTTTAACGCTATAAAACTTCAATAGTGTAATCTGTTTGTCGCATGCAACTTACTTAAGAAATGTGTGACATTTTAGAAGAACCACTAAAAGTGCATTCCCTACATCTCATCTATATAATCATTTTTACATAATAAAAAGTAAAATATTGAATTAATGTTTGCCTTACAGAATTTTATAATACATGATCTGTTTTACTTACACTGCCTTAAGATGAACTCAGTAATTGCAACGGTAAATTCATCTATCAACAACCATTACCAAGCCCACCATTTATGAGGTTTGCACACTGAAGGACAGCATGGCTCAGGATTACATCCTAATTGTGTGGCAGGGACAGTTTGTGAATCAGAAATCAAGAAAAAAGTGAGATGTCATTGTGGGCTATGGATTCTTAAACGAGGCTGAGATAGAAAGTCAAAATCTAGGCCACATCTTCCTGGAATAAATCATCTGAAATAAGAAGAAACACTTTTTTGACGTGAGTAAAAAGAAAAAAAACACAAGGACTGAGATGTCTGTGTGTGTCTGGGATGGGAGATTTGTGAGGGCATATCCACCTGGAGACTGTTCAGACAGGAATGACTTTCGCATGGCACATCTGTTCTGCCACAAGAGTGCTACCAAAGACCAGAGGATAAAAATCCTGCCCAAACCCATTTTCCCTCTGTCTTCGTGGGGGCAAGAAAGGCCTGGAGTAAGCCAGTGAGCAGTGGCCTGGCACTGAGTGTCCAGCACAGCTCATTTACCGCCTGCACTTCATCTGGTTCTGTTTCAAGAAAGCCTGAACATGCCCGCAGGCGAGCCTTGTCTGGTAGGGGATCATATGATTTCTTCCAAACCTACTGCACCTCTTCATGTGTCCTTTTCCACTTGTCAAGTAAAGTAGGCTTGAGGTCCTTTGAACCTTCAAATGCATGTAAATGTTAAGGACCGTTGGATTCCCGCATTACTCATGCTTTTACCACTTACCCACCGAACAGCACCAGTGTGTGAGATGCTCAGGGTCTGTCAGGAACTCCTATTTTTCCCCTCTCTGCCTAGAGAACTAGAATGTTCAGCTGCATATTTTAAGAGGTTTGCTTTATCTTGAATCTGCAGACATTCATCATCATATGCAGCAGCTTGAAAAATAATCATATTCAGAAGACGGAGCATTCCACATCACACCGCCAAGCAGAGATTAGAAGGGAGACTTACAGGCTTATTGGAATATCTGGATTTTGAGACAAAGAAGGCCAGATATCAGACATTTTGCTACACTATTTACATTATGTATATATGTATGTGTGTGTCTATGTGTGTGTGTATGACTTAATTTAAAGTTGGTACTAAAAAATAAGTTTTAAGTAAAAAAAAATGGCTTACACACATGCTAAAAATCTGTTCTGTTCACTTTTTTGTAAATATTTCCTCCTTCAACTTACTTCTGTATCTCTTGCCATACTGCACAACTCACATTCCTGGTTGAAAGTTGTCCAAAATCTCTGTTTTGTGTGTGGGACTGGGAAGAGGCCGTGATTTTCTCCCATGGCCCCACTGCCCAGTGTTGCTGTAGGTTTGTTGTCTTCCTTCTAAGTGATATCCTGGTAACATATTCTGAGCATTACTAAAACTATGTTAAAATCTCTGAAGACTTGCATTTTTTTTTCCAGTCTGAGATAGCCGTATGATAATATCTTACTGCTAAGTGAGTAGATATCAAAAGGAAAAAATCATTAAAATCTAACAGTTAAAAAGGAATGAATATTCATCATGACCAATACCTTCATTTTATCCATGAGAAATCTGAGGTGTGGCGCGCTGTATGATTAGGTCACAAGGATCTGATGCTCAATCATGATTACAGCACAATACACTCTTAGGTGTTTTTCCTCTAACTAATATCTATGGTTTCTATATAAGCTAGACATATTTAATCAATGAGAAAGACATTATATTTAATTTAAAAGAATGAGCTAGAAGGAAACAGGGTAGGACAAAGAGAGAAAGCCGAGGATGTGATTTTTTTGGTTTTGTATTACTGGCAATAGAACTCAGAAGAGCAACTTAGGAAAGAAAAGCTACATTAAATGGATATCAGATTTCATTTGAAAAATCAGCCATATCATGAAAATAGAAAAGGTTAAAGAGTTATTGAGCATGGGATGAATGCTGGGTAATGTATATGTTAGCACTCATTTCAGTTTCATTAACATATTTTTACTATTTAACATTTCAAATGCATTGTATAGCTGTAAACATATTGGAAGGAATTAGGCTAAGTCATTTTTTCAACCTCTCATAATTATCCACTAGCAGGTCTCTCTGACTCTGAAGTTCTTGTTCTTCCAACTACACTCCTCTACTCTAAAAGGAATTTCAAATCTTGGATGAATCCCCCATTGCTATCTTCAATTTCACTTTGTAAAGGTTACTATAGTTGTTGTTATTGTTGCTACTGTTTTACAGATACCGTTGTGTCTAAAACTTCTGTGCATTTGTCATTATGTAACTTTTAAGATATTGCATGTGACCTTGGTATTCATATTAGTGTCTGGAAGAAAGGGATTAGCAGCAGGTTCTATGGCCTTTCCTGTTGTCTTATACCTCAAGATTTGTCCCTTGATCTAATCCTTTTGGCAAAGGTAGCTCACAAATCTATGAAGATTTTTCTTAACCTAGTGCTAAGATGAATGGGAATCCAACCAAGGACCTCACACCTCACTGTTAAGTCTGTTTACTTAGGAATGAATAACTGAGATGCAGCTGCACAAGGGAATGGGAACCCATCACTCACCTGAAGGGCAGTGTGACTAACAGGCATGAAAGCTGAAGGCTCTCAGAGCCCATGGCTCCTCCAAGCCCACACTCACCTCTGCGTCATCACTGGCAATCACATTGCACCAAGCGCAGCATGATGGGGATATCAGAAACAGGACCTGGAGCCACACAGTTCTGTTATGCAGTTGCTTACTGCACTGCTCTAGTTAGTGCTTCATATTCTTTTATAAAGCTAGATAAACTTAAGGCCACATGGAGCCTATGGTGTATCAGGGGTTTGGTTGTTCACCGAACGCAAAACTGCTGAAATGGTTGAACAGAGAATCTATCTGTTGAAGTGATATACTCAGTGTTCACATTGAAACCGTGCATATACAGTTTGCAAAGCACATCATGCCACTCAAGGAATGCACATTTTGGCTGATCTGGGGGTCTGCTAGCCCTTCTCCAAGAGGTGTTCATTAAGATCGGACCAGGCCCTGTCACTGTTCTGTCCTTGGCATTTTTTCTCAACTTTTCCTCCATTTTGATTTATTGCCAAACTTTCAAGTTATTTAAAAATATACCTGAGTGCATCTCACTTCCTGGATTATTTTCAATAACTTTTTGTTGACCTTTTCCTTCACTACTTAGTCACATCCCAAATCTTGCCATTACTCTCGGCACTACACCAATGCTGAAGTCTTCATTTCAAACAAGTTACAACTCATTCCAGTGTACTTGTTGAGGCACACAGATGAATCAATCTCTGACTTCACGAAGACCTGCTTCATGTCGTACTTCTCTTTCTACCTATCTTTACATCAATGGAATAATAAACACTACACTATTTTGCATCTGACTTCTTTTGCTCAATATTATGTTTATAAGGCTCATGAATACTGTTGCAAATAGTTAATTACTATTTATTTATGCTCATATTTCTAGAATACTCCATTTTAAAATGTAACAAATTTTATTTAATCATCCTCTTCGTATTGGGAATTTCACTCATTTCCAGATTTCAGTTATTACAAAAAGTGCTGCTATGTCCATTTTTCCACATGTATCTTAGTAAACTGTATATGTCTATACAGTTCTGTTGGTTTATTCATAGGAGGGGAATGATAGGGTCATGGGACTTGCATGTGTTCAGCTTTTGTAGGTAAAGCTTTTGTCTTTTGAAGGCCCGTTTGCATAGTTTGAAGATATTTCTAGTACCTCCACGCTTTTGTCTGATCAATGAGTAGGTCATCATGGAGGTTACAATCACATCTAATGAGCAAAATGTCAATAATAGAAACAAGATATGCCATTTGGAGGTGGTACTGCATGAATATTTACTTACAAAATAAATAGGCTTTTTATGTAACATCCATGGAATTTCTCTTTATGTGTATTTCTTTCTGTAAACATCTTCTCATTTGGTTGAAGTGCAAAAGTACATTTACTAGAAAAGCAAAATACTTCAATAATTAAAGAAAACAGTGAAAGCTGTTAATTTACCTTCAAAATGATCATTAAGATCTTCAAACACTTAATAAGGGAAACAGATTAGAATCAATACAAATACTGAGAGTGTATGAAATTACACAAAGGATCGGGTTGTCAAATTGAATTCACAAGATTCGAAGATCTCACCCAATACCATGCTGGACTAATAATTTCCAAGAGAGAAACAAACACAGGCACAGAAGCAGCAGGAAAGATCGAGCTGGCATAGTAACCCAGGCTCTTTCCTAGGATTAACTCTCACGGATTCAAATCATGAGATTATTTGAAAAGGTAGTGTTGGTGGCTACATTACTAACATAAAATGAATCTGTCTCAGTTATGAAATTTCACCATTGTGTACTCAGGTATTTACAGAACTCACATGGCATTTTTATTAGGGAATCTTGCTAAAACCATAGATTCCAGGTTGTTTTATCATAATCAACCCTAGACACTCAAGGACGTACCTTTGAAAGCAATCCATAGGTAAGAACTCTCTTACTAGCAAATACTATCTGTATACTTACCAAACAGAGCGTTAACATGTTTATATGAAGATACGTCCTATCACCTTTCTTCTGTCTTTTCTGGCAGTGTTACACCTGGTAAAGCAAGAAAACGAATCAGCTGCTAAGCCTTTTCTTCTCATGATATTAGCTAGCTAAGTTATGGAAGAATACTATATATTTAAGCAAAAAAAAAAAGTTTGTAAAACATAAACAATACAACGCAGAAAAGTAGCAATTAAATTAATAAAGCAATTTAATTAGTAAATAAATGATAAATGTAATGTTTGTAAAACAGGTTTGTATTCTAGCATGAAAACATATAATATTTTGAAACTATATCTAAATTTTAGTTATTTAATTCTACTTAGGCAATATATTTTTAAATAAAAAGTCCTATTCTCAATCAAATGAGAATAATTTTAACTTTACTATTTTAAGATTTTACAAAGAACTTCAAATCCATTAATGAAGGCCATTATAAATTATTTGTTATTCAAACATAGTAATGAATTCATTGGATGAATGAGAGAAACAAATGTTAGAGAAAATTAAGAATGAAATTTTGTTCTTGTAAGCTTCAAAAGCACTAGACTTCTGATGTTACTTTAAACTATTATCCTTTATGGTTTTGAGTCAATGGAAGCTTATCAAAGTGCTTTACATACTTTCACATTTTCAGTTATTATAAACAAAGGATTTTTGAAATTTGACTAAACTATGGATCTAACTAAAAAGTTTTCCCCTGAAAAATAAGTAACAGAAAAACATGCTTAGAAATTGTGTTATGATTTTCATGCACACACGCACACACACACACACACACATACACACACACACACACACGGTTTAGTGATTTTTAAAAACTAAATCAGCAAAAACCATTGAGGGCAAAATGGCTTAATATTGAAATTAATGATGTGTCTTCTTTTAGCATATTACAGTTGATCAAGTATTTATAGAATTAAATAATAAAGGATCAACCAATTACTGTTACTCTATTCGTTGAATATTAACTGCATCATTCATGGTGTGAGGCTCTGTGGTATCCCTGGGGATTAAGATGAATAAAACAAAACAAAACAAAACAAAAGCAAAAACAGACAGACATCCCTGCTGATGGAGCTTTTATTCTAGAAGACAACTCAGATAGTATGCATAATTAAATGAATATACAGTATGTTAAAATGACATTAATGCTATAGCTAAAAAAAATAGTAATAACAATAATAAAAGTAGGTTTCTCCTTGGGAAATCAAGAAAGGAAACAGATCTTGTAATTTGAAACAGGGTGATCAGAGTAGGAGCCAAATAACTGTTGCATTTAAGTTAGCTACATAAATATGTAGAAGAAGTGTTTTTCTGGTAGAAGGAAGAGTATTTGCTAAGCCTCTAAGGTAAGACTCTGCCTGCCAACAGTGGATAAAACTACAGGGCTAGATACATTGAGTGACAGGAAGAGAACAGAGAAGAGTCAGAAATCTAGCAAGGAAGGACCTCTAAAAATTAAACTTTCACGTAGTGAATGTAATTCATTTACTGAAAATTTCAGAAAACAAAAACAACTCGAAATGGCTAAGTAGCTACGAAAAATCAACGTATTCATAAAATAATAAGAACCTTAAAAAATTGTCAAAATCATCTTTATCAGAACTCTAGAAATTATTAACCAAAGGCTTGCAACATTCAGAAGAGCATTTATTAAAGCAAAAGTTTCAAATGTTGGTAAGAACATGGAACTTTGTAGTATTTCAACTTGCCCTATTCTCTAGTTCCACAGTAGCCTTAAAAAGCAGCCTAGGGAGCATAGTATCCATGAATACAACCAGCTTTCAGCCACTGAGCAAGGCAGAACAGGCTTAAGAGTTTCTCAAAAGCCCCCACCCCAGAAAATTGTAACGTATCTGACCTATCTGGCAGTTCCCTAGAAATTCCCCATTGGAGGCCTTGTCTTTATTTGACATGATTTGGAATTCACTCACTTAAGTAGCTTTTCACTTGGGTGCTTATAGAAAAAAAAAAATCAGCAGCAATTGTTTTATATTGCAGGTATCTGAAGCAGTTAAGGCTAGCAAAAAGTGGGCCAAAAAATTTAAATGGAAAATGAGATGTGTGGAGAAGTCTTTGAAAAGCTCAGATATTTTCCTGAGAATCTAGAAGATCACACTCATGTGCAGGGCTGTATGCATGTCCAGTAAATTTCTGAGAAAGCCTAATCTCTCACCACTGGCAGACCTTGAGAATCTGTGGAGGAAAGTTATAAAGACTAAGGCATAGTTGCTAGCTGCTGGCTGGAGTATTGAAAGGGTGCCTATTCTGATACCAATTTCTGTACTGTGATTCAATTCTGACATCAACTACATAGAATTAACATCAAACTCTGCAGTTTTAAGAGCGGAGTCACCAAGGCTGACCCCACTTCAGACACCAACAGCAAATGGGGTTTACAGAACACCTACACTTCTGGCCAACTGACCCTCTCTACGCTTTGATAATTTACTGGAACAGCACACAGAAATCAAGAAAGTTTATATGTATGATCATAGTTTTGTTATAAAGGATGCAAATCAGGAACAGCCAAATGAAAAGACACACAGGGTGAAATCTGTGAGCGTTCCAAATAGAGACCTTCCCTGACCTCTATTCATGGAATCAGCATGCATCCGCCTTGCAGCACCCATCAGGAAGCCCCACCAAGCTCTTATGTCCAGAGATCTTATTGGGCATGCCTGATTGACCACATATTTAGACTCAATATCCAGTCCTGCGTTCACTCACTGAAAATCAGGTTTGCTCCTATTCCCAGCCTTCTAATCATGTGTGTGGTCTTTCTGTTCCTCAGCCCCCATCCTGAATTTTCCTGTTAGCATTTCGGTATATTCAGGTGTGATCCAAGAGACTTACGAATCATGAAGACATGTCTTTCATTTATGAGCCTGGAACAAACGTCAGAATTATTTTTTATTACACAACGAGGTTCATTACACACATTGTGTCCCTCTGTATGAGTGAGAGGTTAATTGGTACAAGCCATGTAAGAAATCTCTGTCCAGTCATTACCTGACCACCAAGCTAATTATGAGGACAGTTCACTGGGGACAAAACAAATAATAAATACTTCAGAGAACTCATTATACGTACTTTTAAACAAACAGCATTAACAATATTGACAAAAACAACACTAAGTCCTGGACTGGGGGAAATCTGAGTTCCAAAGACACTTTACAGTATTTAAAATATTAAGTTTTCAACATTTAAACAATAACAAAATAAAATGAAATAAGAAAGCATCACCCCCGCCCTCCCCCCATACACACCAAACCATCAATAGCAATTTTCCCAGAATAAAATATAAACATTGGACTTATCGGACAAAGACTTTAAATTAGGAGTTTAAAATATGTTCCAATACCCAAAAGAAATCATGTTAAAGAACAAAGGAAAATTAAGAGAATAACATACCACCAAAAAAAGAATAAATTTTAAAATGTAGAAATAATGTTAAAGAGCCAAATATAAACTTTAGAGTTGAAAATAAACAAAGTAATTGAAATAAAATGTTTATTAAAAGGGCTCAAGTGCAGATTTAACCTAGCAGAATTGGTTAAGTTAGGATTAGGTCAATTGGAATCATGCAGTCCGAGGAAAGTAAAGAAAAAGGAGTGTGGCAAAAACAACAGAACATTAGGGACCTGAGGGACAGCATGAAGCCTACCAATATGTGCACAGTTGGTGCTTCCAGGAGAAAATAGAGGGAAAATAACTGAAACACTATTTCATAAAATAATGGCTCAAAACTCTCCAGTTTGACTAAAAACTAAACAAATCAATAAACATTTGTCAGCACTTAAAAGAAGTTGAGTGACTCCATTAAATTAACTTGAAGAGATCCACACCTAGCCACTTCATAATCAAAATTTCAAAATCAAAACAAGTAGAGATGCTTAGATATTGGAAGATAGAAGTAATTTATCACATAAAGGGATTTTCAAAGAGAATGAGTCAACTTTTCATCAGAAACTATGGAGTTGAAAAGGCAGTGGGATGCCATATTCAATGTGCTAAAAAAAAAATGTCAGTAAAGAATTCTATACCCAGCAAAACTATACTTTGAAAACAGAGAAGAAAGTAAGACTTCATAGACTAACAAAAATTGACAGGATTTGTCACCAGCACATCTTTCATACAAGAAATACTAAAGTCCTTCAGACTGAAGTAAAATGATATTAGACAAAACCTTGAATTCATACGAAGAAATAAAGAACAAAAGTTAAAGTAAATAATTGTGTAAATGTGGAATACAGGATAAATGGTTTTTTGTTTGTGACTCCTATCTCTTTTATCCTCTACCTACTTTAAAAAATGACTACATGAAGCAATAATGATACACCTTTGTCAAAGGCTTATAATATATAAATATGTGATGGTATTACAATAAAAACGCAGGGGAGGAAAGCAGAAAAGGAACCATATAGGAGGAAAGCATTGTAGACTATTGAAATTAACTTGGTATAAATTCAGAGTTTATGATTATATTTATAGACACTAATTTTACTCCCTAGGCTTAAAACTGCAAAAGTAACTTTAGATTACAAAAATACAAGTAGCTTAAAAGTAAAAGGACAACAAGAATATATCATGTGACTAGTAACCAAAAGAGAGCTTGAATGTCTACATTTTCAGACAGTTTTCAGGCACAAAAAGGTTATTTTATATGAATAAATGGACAAATTTATCAAGAAGCCATAATAATTATGGATACATATTTAGCTAACAAAAACAAAAAACAAAATGTATGAAGGAAAATTGACAAAATTTAAGAGAGAAGTAGACAACAATAATAGTTATAGAGTTCAATACTTCACTTTCAGTAATGAATAGAACAAGGCTGATGAGCAAAAGGGAAGTAGAAGCCTTGAAATACACGGCCTACTGACCAGATCTAACAAATGTCTATAGAATGGTACACCAAACAACATCAGAATAAAAGTTGTTCTCATATAGAACGCTCTCTAGGGCAGACTACATATTAGAATACAAAACAAATGTTAAAACATTTTAAATAAATTAAATTATATAAAGAATGCTCTTCAGATAAAATGAAAATACAAATTTAAATTTTATGTTACCTTCAATTAGTCCATTCTACTTATGACAGTTGCTTTAGGTAAAGCTAATAGCAGTAGCCCGCTTCTGAACTCTAATATAATGTTTCTCACTATCTGACTGAATAATTTTATTAATTAATACATGGCTTGCTGGTTCTAAGATGGAAACTTCCAATATATTATTAAAGTTTCTCAGGGAAATAGATCTGACACAGGGCTTTCACATCACATCCATTTCAAGCAATGACTACAAAATCTATTTCACTTTCCCTATTTTTCATGTGATGAATGATACAAGAATCAAAATTTATTTATGAAAGTTTGCTGAATTTCTGGGATGATTTAACTCAGTCTTTGGTATGGTTTGGATGTGTGTCCCTGGCCGATCTCATGTAATTCCCAGTGTTGGAGGAGGGACCTGGTGAGAGGTGATTGGATCACTGTGGCAGGTTTCCCCTTTGCTGTTCTCCTGATAGTGAGGAGTTCTCAGGGGATGTTGCTGTTTCAAAGTGTGTGGCTCTTACCCTTTTCCCCTCTCTCTCCTGCTCCAGCCAAGTAACATGTGCCTGCTTCCGTTTGTCATCAGCCATGTTTGTAAGTTTCCTGAGGCCTCCCCAGCCATGCTTCATGTATAGCCTGTGGAACTGTGGGCCAATTAAACCTCTTTTCTTTGTAAATTACAGTCTCAGTTACTTCTTTATAGCAGCATGAGAGCAGACTAATACAGTCTTCAACTTCAGGTTTTAAAGTAGCAATAGAGAGAAGCAGTGCATCCAGGACTGACTAACATTCTGAAAAATTTAATTATCACCAAAAAGAAAACTCTGTGAGAACTTGCAGTTTCTGCTTTCACCGTTTAAGCTTACTCATGATACTCTAGATCTTGGTAATCTTTATAGAAAAACAGAACAAAATGGAAATTGTTCTACATTTAGAAATGTGGGATCTGATCCTGTTTATGTCAGTTTCCTTCTAGTGTCCTTTCCATCTGAGTAAAATATAATATATATTTTAACATAGTTTTTTAAGCCCATACCACCAAAATTTGACATTGCAACTAAATTCCAGAAACGTGTAAATGCGAAAAAAAATCTCTTGGAGTTGGTATATTATAAAACATATGAAGTGAAAAAATGTAATAACAGTATATTGCATATTTTATGACCATAAAATGATCATTTGTTAATTACTAAATGAACATAATTTCAACAATATTTTTGAGTAAACAATATTTATTATCATACTTTAAATTTTATTTATTTCATAAATTGGTGAAATAATAAAACCTGGAAAAATGCCTCACCATATTTTTTTTGTAATTAAGAGGGAGGATCCCAGTGATTTTTCTAGTAATCACTGTAATAATGAGATTCATATGTTTCTAGTCATTATTTCTTAAAGTTTACATTGTTTTTTTCTTTTTTTTCCCTAAGACCATGTATCTCTAGAAAATGTACTATGAAAAATTTGTAAGTACCATGCTCCTGAAACAATGTGTCTGGATAGATTCTCCCTTCTCTTCCCATTTCCAGTAACTGGTCCCTCCTCCTCCATATGGTATTCACAGAATCAGCCATTCCTGTAATTGCCACAACAGCCCTGGCCACAGCCACCATTGATCAGTCCACTGTGGGAGCCTCTGGTTCCTAGTGTTCCAGTTCTAATTCTTTACCTGACACTGTCAGGCATCTGCCACAGCTGCCGAACCATTTTACAATTTCACCAGCAAGTATGAAGCATGAAGGTTCCAATTTCTTCACAGTCACCAACACCTGCCACAGTCCACTTTTAAAAAGATAGAGCCATTCTAGCAGGTGTGAAGTGATGTCTCTGTGTGGTTTTGATTTGCATTTCCATTATGACTAATAATGTTGAGAATGTTTCTGTGTTTATAGGTCTTTGGATACATGTTTTAGGATTTTAAAAAGCAGCGCAGGACTCCTGGTACTAACCCTGCGTTAATCTAGGCTAGGCTATGTGATAAACACAATCCCAAATGTACAATCTTTGACACCTAAAATGTTTTAAGAAGGCAACACTCTTACTTTCAGTATCTTGAGACATGAACTATATATATGTTAATCTGGCTTCTTTGTGGGAAAGGGTAAAGAAATTGTCCCAACGATAGGATAATGCTGTATAATTGTTTGCTTTGGCTGCTTTTTGCAAGGCATAACACACAGACACACACACACACACACACACACAAATGTGGGCTCTGCAATATACAAGTAGAAATAAGAAAAGATTCTAGAAAAAGTATAACAATTTAACTTCTTCAAATATGAGAAAGATCAATAACCACAGTTCTCCAAATAAAGAGATGTTTCTGAAAAAGCCTCTGTGTAACATAGGCTCAAGTGATTTAGGTTAAAGATGTGACTGAGGATAGGTGTCCTGTAATGATTGTTACTGTGGATTTGGACATTGCTTTCTACTTATTATTCCTGGTCATGAAAACCCCAAGATTGCTCAACAGCTGTGGGTAAGGAGTATAGGTAAGATAAAATAACAACGGCAATAACAAAAAATCTTTGAGAATTAGAAGTTGAAAGAAGCTAAGGTTATGGATTGACCAGGTAAAGACATACATTTTCTTTTTTTTTTTTTCAAGTTGAATGTCCAAAGAAAGAAATTGTGAGCCTTATATGAAAAATCCTAGACTTTCTGAGCCTAGGAATGACCCCTGATTCTATAATTTATGATCAGAAAGTGACTTGTGAAAGTTTTGAAGCCCTCAAAGAGACTATATGCATTTATGCGTTTTTCAGATATGGTCAAGGAGGATAGAAAGAAAAAGGGGAAAAAAAGAAACATCAAAAAGTGGAACAGAGTTTGTTAAAGAGAATAAAATATAAGGATGATATTCAAAAAGGGAGAAACACTATATAATGAACCATCATCTTTTACACCATAGGTAGGTGGTCCTCAAAGTGTTTCCCCAGGGGAATTTCAGAATTCCTGCATTCTCCTGTTTTCTCTGTATTGTTTATTGTGTGTTGGGGGTAGGGTAAAAGATTTCAGAAAATGCATATTTTTGTTACCTAGTTTCCTGGACTAAGAGTAGCCATATTTGGCTTGATGGAGTTGCCTTCACATCACCCGACGTTCATAAACTTTGAGATGAATATAAAGATTGGGTTAAACTTTGTTATGTCTTCCACTGGGGAATTCTTTGGTGGTTTAAATAAATGTCCACAAATTCTTCGATACTCTTCCCTTCAAAAGGTGGACCTTGATTCTCCTCCTGTTGAGTGTTGGTTAGATGCTGTAATTTGCCTCTACGGAATAGAATTTGGTGAAAGTAGCCTGTGTCATTTCCCAGACAAGGCTGTAGAAGGAATTGTCTTCCTACTTGCTCTCCTCGATTACTTCCTCTGGATGAAGACAACTGCCACGGCATGAGCACACACACACATCCCTATAAGTCCACGTGGTGAGGAATGGAGGCCTCCTGCTAACTGTGTGTGTGTGTGTGTGTGTGTGTGTGTGTGTGCCACCATGGATGAGTATCCCCTCACCCAATCAAGTAATTGGGTAACTGCAATTCCAGCACACAACTTGACTGCATTCCCATCAGAGACCCTGACTCAGAACCCTCAGAAAACTCCTCTGAGGTTGCTGACTCTGACACTGTGTGCGATAAAAAACGTTTGCAGTTGAAAGCCGTTTGGAGTGGAGGAAACCTGTTGCACACCAACAGAAAGCGAACGCAGGTCGCACATGCTGTCTTTGGCAAAGGGATTCACTGACCACGGGATATCCATTGACGCTCCCTCATGTCTGAACCCACTTCAGTCAGGCAAGCGAATGGCCAGTTTTGCTAAGCAGGCTTTAGGCAGAAGCACCGTGACTTCCAAACAGAAGCGCAGAAGAGTGAACAGGAGTTTTTCAAATGATTTCGCCGCTCACCCTGATCATGGTGGAGCCCGGAGACGGAAACAGGCCAGATCCCCGAGTCCTCGCTGGAGAGGACTCTGAGAAGTGAGGCATACTGTTATCAGTAGTATTTGGATTTAAGCCTCGGATTTTCCTCGTTTGCGATCACAGAGCCTAGCGAGCTTCGCAGGCGGTCCAGCTGTCCCACCGGTGGAAGTGCAGGCTGTGTCCCTGTCACGGCCCACACTGGGCCCGGCCCCGACCAGGAACTGGGTCCTCACAGGGAGGACACAGAGCCCCGGCCTGGGAGCGCCACCGCCACGCGCTGTGGAAATTTGCCCCAGAGCTGCTGTTTATGGGAGTCCGTTTTCACGCAAATCCGTGAGAGAAGCACATTCATCAACGTTATACTGCGTGACGAACAGAGGCACCCCTGCGTGGGGTTTTCTCGGAATTCTGCGGAGGTTCACAGGGCGGTCTCCCGCAAGCCACTCACAAGGAATGGAATTAGGATTAGACGCAAACAGCCAAGCGAGGCAGATGCACTTTATTCGCACGCGTTCTCCAGCGTCTTCCAAATCTCTCTGCGTTCCTGCTCTGCTCTGCGCCTACGACACACACCGTTCCTGAGTGGGGTCCTTGCGACTTTTCTGAGGACCCGGGCAGCCTGGGGGTTCCGAGGCGGCGGCTGTGGGGTGGGGGGCTGGGGAGCCGACCCGCCCCGGGACCCAAAGGCGACCCGCCAGCTGGCAGCGGCGGCCACAAGACCCCCGCCCCAAGGAGGAGCGCCTGCAGCCTTGGACTAACATGGTGAGGCTGCAGCGACTCCAGGCCATGTGCAAGAATGCAGCACTTTTTGCAGCCCGAAAGAGCCAGAGCTGGTCCCTAGCACCGGCTGAGGGGCCCTTTGCCTGACGCTGGGAGTGTGAGCTCCGGCCTCCTTCTTGGGACGGACGCCTGCCCCCGGTGCCGCGTGTTGGGGAGCGGCGGCCTGGTGCGTGCGAGACAGGCCCGCAGAGGTGTATTCCACGGAGGCAGCCGCAGCTCTGGGGCACGCGAGGCCTTCTGAAGGAAGACAGGACACAAAACCCCTCTCCCGGTCCACAGAGATTTCCTCCTCTTCTGGAAACGCCGCTAAGGCGCTCCGCCCCTCTGCAGCCCTGACCCCACCCCAACCACGGAGGCCTGGAGCGCTCACCGTTGTGAAGTCGGGACTCGCCGCCACCCTCCTCCGTTGGCCCTGTCCTCCCACTCCGCGCCTGGGGAGCCGGGCACGGGGCCCCGCGCAGGCCACGCTTTCATGTCCCCCAGGACGCGACGCTCTGTGTGGACAGAACCGACACAACAGAGCCGCGCGCCGGGGACTCCAGGCTGACGGGGTCCAGTCCCGCCTCCAGCGCAGGCTCCACCCTGGGGAGCTCCCGAGAGGCCTGCGCGCTCTGGCCGCTCTCTAGGCCTGTAAGGAGGAACCGAAAGGCCTTTTTTATACTCCTCGGATGTTTGCATGGAACGGTGAATTCCTGCCCTGGAAAATGAGAACTGACAGTCGCCTCAGGACTCCGTCCAGGAATGATATTTCAGCCCCTGCTATGAGAGTCCAGGCGGAAAGGGGGGCTGATGGAGCCGTGGGTGTCCTCTAGAGGTGACCAACGATGAAGGCAGATGTATCAATGGGCTTTGCAGTCACCATTCATTTTGAATTTGTTACTAGATACATGATTTTAACTAAGAACTGATAAATAGGACTTTTTTGTTTGCTTCTTTTCAAAACTAGCTTTGCTTTATTTCATACAGAAATATATCTCCATAATCTGAATATGAACTAATGCAATCTGTTTTGTGGATTTGTATGAAATACGCTAATATGTGGAAAGGCACTGAACAAAATTAAAAGCATAGTGAAGCCATGAATAAAGCCTAGCTTCTTTTTTTGGTTACAATTTATAAACGTAGATAAAAACCAAAGTCAACAGTGGAAATACGCTGCATATTATTGTTTACAAAGCAAAAGCCAAGTCTCTCCAAGGATAATATACTCTGAATGAGAAGCAAAAAATATGTAATAAAAGCATTAAATCCCTATAATGAAAAAACACATTGTTTTTCCTGCGCCTCTTCGAATAATTTTGCCTGCTTGCTTTAATGGTTTCTATTACTAACCCAGGAACAAAAAAGCAAGGCTCAAAGAGAAAGTGGCCTGTGGTGCTGTTAACAGACTTGAGTAACTCATGTCTCTATTTTCCAAAATCCCAAACTGAGAATTCTTTATGCACTCTGTCAAGAAAGAACAGGAAACTGGTTATGAAGCAAGTTTGTGTTGTGTTACAAATACTCACAATTATAGTTGAGCAAGCTGCACCTCCTGTCTTCACTTCAGGGCTGGCCATGAATCTGGATGAGAAATCCATTAGAAAACAAAGGAAGCGTTCCAGCTCTCCCTGTACCATTGTTTTCTATAACAATCCAAATCAATCAATCACAGTGTAGCTGCAGACCAGGACTTGCAATTAGCCTTTGCTAAAGAAGTATTTTATGTGATGAGAAACCATCAACAAATACAGAGAAAGGGCAAAAGCCTTTTCCATTTCTTCCTGGACTTCACTGTAAATCTCCACGTGTTTATGCACAGCTCCTGAGGGACCCCTCTCCTGAGGCACTTCATTGTTCTTTTCGGAAAGGATAAATGTTCTGTATGCGGGTTTGTGTAATGAGCTCAGAATGGATTGTTGTCATTAGTCATAGGCCCTATGTGAAACTCTTAATCTTGCTGAAGATATTTCCAGTTAAATTCCAAGAAATGGTCTTCGTTTGACTGTAGTATTTATGGAGAAGGAGAAGCAATTGACCTGTGTGTCCTTGAGAAAGGTAATTGAACTGAGGACTTTTGACTCCACTGGAGTGATTCATTAATCATTGGAGTGATTCAAATGCAGAAGGAGAACACTTTCTGTTTCAGCAAAGAAAGTGCTCAACACAGGGAGAAGGAGTTATGAAGAAATTATATCTAAAACTCTCCTTTCTTTTTCAAGTTCGCTGACCTACCCTAAATCCCTCTCAATCCATAGCATGGCCACCTCATTAGCTTTTTGTGTTCTGGGTGGATTTTGGTATTTAATGAGTGCAGGCATTTTGCAGTTGCAGGAATCTGCAGACGCCTACACGACAGTCAAACTGCATCAAAACCATCTTCATTATCACCATAGCTATTTATTGAACACAAATTAATTTATTGTTCAATTACTGAGCACCTTTTATGCATCATTTCATATAATCTTCACAATATCCTTACGGCTGTATACTGGTTTTGACTAATGCTAATCTAGGTCCCACAGTGGGCAGGTGGTCCTGGGGTGACATCTCAGACTCACCACTCTCCCTAGAATGGCCCATTTTCTGCTTCTTGACATCCTGGCAGTGCTGGACCTTTGTTTGCCAAGGGTTTGTCTTCTACTCTTAAAGGGTCTAAATACTTTCCTCTTTATGCATTTGATCACTGTTCACTGCTCATTAGATGCTAAACACAAGTTCTGTGATCATCTTCATATAGTTACTTCTCTCTCCAGCGGTCCCAGAAAGCAGATATTCAAAATGCCACCTGACCTAAGGAAGCATGTTTTCTCACTAAACTGTCTATCCTGTGCTGCAGTGAGTATTAACACACTTTGGTTCACAAGGAGTGTCAGCTCACCACTTCTGAAGATCTTGAAGTGAGAAGCAATGTGTGACTACGGTTCCTAGAGCTGGCCTTCCAGAATTTGACTCATGGATCTATGACTGACTAAGAATGAGACCACAGACAGATTACTTAACCTGTCTGTGTTCGTATGTCCTCTTCTGTTAAAAGACAATGAGATAGCTACTCCATGAGGTTGTTATACACTGTGAAATGCATAGCTTGAACTGGTGCTTACTACCTGGTAAATGTTCAACAAAGCAGCTCCTGTGTTTATTTCCTGTCCATATTTCCCGTAAAGAATAGGTCACATGGGATTCAAGGAGGCATTTGTGATAATTGCATTTGCAGCAACGCTAATCATGAGTAGTTCTTTGCCACCTTAATTGGGAATAACCAGAGGTATTCTGCAGTCCTCAACTACTGTGCTACCACTAATTGAGGGATACCAGGCAACCAGCTAATTAAGTGACTGGCGCACAAGCCACCCACGGCACATTTATTCTTCCAAGTTCTTGGGTAGTTATTTTTATTTGCATTATAATGTATTGTAAGTCAGAATGTGCAGGGATTACTTAGAAGTAGTTCAAACTAAGACTTGTGAATTTGGAAATATCAAGGTTCCCCTGCAAGAAAAAGATACTTTGAATTTCAGAGTATTTTAACACTTATAAAGCATTTTAGTACTCATTATGTTACTTGAACTGATGTAAGCTGCCTTAAATGAATTAGGGCAAAAAATATATATATATTTTTTTAACTTCAATTAAATATATATTTATATATAAATATATATTATATAAATATAAATTTTACTTCAATTAAATATATATTTAATATATAAATATATAAGTAAATATGTTTATATATTAAATATATATTTAATTGAATATGTAATTAATATATAATATATAATTAATTGAATATAATTAAATATATATTTATTTATATGTTAAATATATAATTAATTAAAGTAAAATTCACGTAACATGAAAATAACCATTTTAAAGTGCAAATGTATTTGCATTTAGTACATTTACAATATTTTACAACTACCAACTCTATCTAGTGACAAAATATTTTATCACCATATAAGGAAGCCCTGTATCTTATAAGTAGTTATTCCTTTTCTCCCCCACCTTCCTTTAGCCCCTGGTGACTGTCAATCTTTCTATTTCTATGGATTTACCTACTCTGGATATTCTGTATTGATAGAGTTATAAAATATGTTATCTTTTGAGTCTGACATTTTCAACTTAGCATGATGCTTTCAAGGTACATCCAGGTGTTCTATGATCTGTACTTTATTCTTTTTTATGGCTGAATAATTTCCCATTGTATGTATATGGCACAATTTGGTTATGAATTTATCCATCAATAGACTTCTCAATTGTTTCCACCTTTTGGCTGTTGTAAATAGTGCTGCTTTGAAAATGTGTGTACTTGTATTTGAGTATCTATTTTCATATATAACTAGCAGTGTATCATAAATATTTTTTGGTCAATAATGATGACTATCAAAGACACTTCAGATGTAAGATTTAAAGAGGCTACAGTAAAATAAATTTATTAAACAAAGGTTCTATTAACAGGAAATAATCCATGCAGCCTGTTATGTAGCTCAATGACTTACCAGCCTCCTGTCTTTTCAAGTATTTACACAATGACACTCATTCTCCAGGTGTTACACAATCAGATATTCTTCTTAACCAATGGCTGGATGCAAAGCTGACCAGGGACCAAGCTGTGAACATTTATCCATAAGGGATGCATGGGAGAGGCTATAGTGGACTATTATCCTATTAGAGAAGAGTGGGCATGTTTCTAAACTATAATCACCAATCCATGTCTTGAGTAAGGTTAATTTGATCAGTGAAAACCTGTCTACTCATCATTATTTTTTTTTTAGGGAAGACTTGGAGTCTTGCATGTGCCTAGTACTCACCATTTTAACTAAAACATTGCCAAATTTCCTTATAAAAATCCATTTTGCTTTCATTATACAAACTGGTGAAGTTTTTTGAGTGATCCAGACACCAATAGTGGAAATTCTTGTTTTAGTCCTCTCTAAGGAAGCTTTTTAAAATATGCTTTTCAAATCATCAGTCGTGTTAACTGATTATCCCTCCCATTAAAACTTAACCAAATTGGTGAGTACACAGTGTCACATTGATTAGACTAAGTATTTTACATTATTGGTAACGTGAGTCATACAGTATCTCTGTGAGATAGGTACTACAGCTGGGTTTGATTTTCTTAGTTAGGGCAAAACGGCTCAAAAACTTGGCCTGCTCAAATGCACATGATGAGTTTGGCCCCAGTGCTACATGCCTGTTGGATCCAGTGCTACATGCCTGTTATCCAAACTACTTGGGAGGGTGAGGCAGGAGGATGAACCCAGGAGTTTGAGTTCAACTCAGGTAACACAGTGAGGCCCCATCTGTAAAAAATGCTTGAAAATAAAAACAAAGAAACAAAAGATTACTGAGAAAATTATGTGATGAGCAAATAGGCAAAGTAGAAATTTTGATTATTTGCCAAATGAAATTTTTACTTCCATGTGTTTAAAAAGTAAAAAGCCTGTAATGAACCTCACTTTACCTCTTATAAAAAAATAAAAAATAACAATAACACAAAACTTATAAAACGTTATTGCCACTAGAACCACATACCATAATTGCAAGACATAAAATTTGAAATATAAGAAAGGAGTTTAATTTCAATTTTATTATTGTGCTATGTGTAAGACTTTAGGCAATACTTTCAACTTATGAAGATTTATCTCTCCTAACAGAATTATGTGGAGAGTAGTAGCTGTGATGCTGTGTTTTCAGGCATATTGTAAATGAAATGTAAATAATTTTCTATCACACAGTAAGTAAGCATTGCAGAAGTTTGTATTATTATAATAACTTATCATTATCTTTTTTAGAATGAGACACACGCTTATTTTTCTCATATCTTTAATACATGGCATGATGCTTTGTTAACAAATATGTATGATAGAATTACGGTAAATCAGGGCATCAGAGACCATGAATTAACATGGATGGCAAATGAGTTTCATGTTTAATGTTTATCCATTCATAAAAGTTTTTTCTTTAATAATAAATTTAAAATATGACTGAAAAGATAGCACTTTTTCACTGGTGACTCAACAGATGTCTTTAAAGGGTTCCTGTGATTTTGATCTGGACCCCATGATTTCTATCGGAATCCTCCACAGCCAATGCAAAGAAACACACATCCTAAGTGAAACTAATCTGCTGGCTCTGAAGATATAAACTCAAGACATGTCTGATTTCTCCTCCCCAACATGCTTGCCCAATTTAAGTCCCAAGGAAGTTCTGGAGTCACCACAAATGTACATATTAATGTCAATAAATATAGAAACCATGGCTCCTGGAAGGAATTTATAAGAAATATTTCCAGCTAAGCTTCTCATGAGTCTGAGTTACTACATTCAACTTATGAAGTAATTTATAATATGAGAATATTATATATTAATCTACTTCAAATGAAGTCGATTACTGGTATACTATACCAGTAGTGGCACATGGAAAATGAGAGACCTATTGATAATTATCTTAAGCAATAAAAAAGCAATTTTGACATTCATTAGCTGTTACTCATTTTTTCTTTTCTTTTCTTTTTTTTTTTTTTTTTTTTTTTGAGGCAGAATCTTGCTTTGTTGCCAGGCGCCAGGCTGGAGTGCAGTGGCGCAATCTCGGGTCACTGCAATCTCTGCCTCCCGGGTTCAAGCAATTCTCCTATCTCAGCCTCCCGAGTAGCTGGGACCACAGGTGCACGCCACCACACCCAGCTAATTTTGTATTTTTTAGTAGAGATGTGGTTTCACCATGGTCTCAATTTCTTGACCTCATGATCTGCCTGCCTTGGCCTCCCAAAGTGCTGGGATTACAGACGTGAGCCACCGTGCTCGGCCCATTTTTCCTATATATAGTCTATGATTGTTGGGGTTTTTTTCAATCATTTATTGTATTGCTATTATTCTTTAAAGAATACAAATCGAAAAATTATGTAATTTGTTCATGTCTTAGTCCATCTGAGCTGCTATAGCAGAATACCATAGACCAGGTGGTTTATAAACAGAAGAAATGTATTTCTCACTGTTGTGGATGCTAGGAATTCCAAGTCCAGGAGCCAGTAGCTTTAGTGTTTGCTGAAAGACCACTTCCTGGTTCATAGATGGCTGTCTTCTCACTGTGTTCTCAAATGACACAATAGGCAGGGAAGTTCTCTGGGGCCTCTTTGATAAGGCCACTAATCCCACAGGTGCTTCAATGTCATAACCTAATCACCTCTCAACATGCCCACCTCCAAGTGCCATTGCATTTGGAATTAAGTTTCAACATGTGAATTGGGGGAGGACATAAACATTCAGTCTATGGCAGTCCACAATAACTACCTGCTGCTTAATTAGGGCAAAACAAAATCACCTCAAAACACAGATTTAAATCTGTCTTTCTCATAAAGTCTGTAGTCTATACAAATCCTCAGTCTACTAAATTAATCAACTCCACTACCTAAAACAAACTTATGCTTTATAATTTATTCCTATTACCTCCTTCAAACTTGAGGTATAGTCATGGTTCACTGTATCCACAGTTCTATTTCCATGCTCACTCTTCCACCTACAGAAATGTGCTCTCCCACTATTTCCATTTCTACTACTTCCTGAAATAGCTCTAATTTACAAGGACTACCAAACTCATTAAAATATTAATTACAACAGCAACAAAAAGCACTTCTAAGAACATCATCTTACCGACAACTAAACACCTTAATACTGCACAAATATTATTTCCTTTAGAAAACATCCTCTGTGCATACGTTTTATTCCTTCTGTTTTTGATGAGTTATTATACTCTCTAAATTGCTTTTTACTTATAAAACAAGAATTAGCCTTTTAATCTCTCATTATTGCTAATTTCTGATATGATTGAATGCAGTATATATACATATGTATGTGTTGTGTATTTACATGTGTGTGTGTTTATGTATATGTGTGTGTGTGTGTGTGTGTATTTTATTTATTTATCTATTTATTTGAGATGGGGTTCTTGCTATGCTTCTCAGCTGGTCTTGAACTCCTAAGCTCAAGCAATCCTCCTGTCTTAGCATCCTTAGTAGCTGGGGATTACAGATTACAGGCACATGCTACCATGATAGTATCTGTTTATGTAATTTAATTTACTCAGAACTCTTCCTTTAGAATGTTTTTCTTCTTTCTGAAGTACAACTTTTAAAAGTCTATTACTAAAGAAAAATTAGATGTAGATTCATTTGTTAATTATTTCTTTTTTTGATTCTAAAGTAACTTTATTTGTCCCAGTTACTTGAAGGATAATTTTTGAAGGTGTAAAATTTAAGCTTAGAGTAATTTTCTACTGATATTCTACTTGAATTGTGGCCTGGCTTGCTAGGTTGGGGAAGTTCTCCTGGGTAATATCCTGAAGAGTGCTTTCCAGCTTCGATTCATTCTCTCTGTCACATTCAGGTACACCTATCAAACGTAGATTAGGTCTTTTCATATGATCCCATATTTCTTGGAGGCTTTGTTCATTTCTTTTCACTCTTTTTCCTATTCTTGCCTTCTTGTTTTATTTCATTAAGTTGATTTGCAATCTCTATATCCTTTCTTCTGCTTGGTCAATTTGGCTATTAAAACTTGTGTATGCTTTGCAAAGTTCTTGTGCTTTGTTTTTAAGCTCCATCAAGTCATTTATATTCTTCTCTAAGCTGTTTATTCTAGTTAGCATCTCATCTAACATTTTTTCCAGGTTCTTAGTTTCTTTGCGTTGGGTTAGCACATGTTCTTTTAGCTCTGAGAAGTTTGTTATTACCCACCTTCTGAAGCCTGTTTCTGTCAATTCATCAGATTCATTCTCCATCCATCTTTGATACCTAGCTGTGGAGGAGTCGTGATCCTTTGGAGGAGGAGAGGCATTCTGGTTTTTGGTGTTTTCATACTTTTTGCACTGCTTTCTTCCCATCTTAGTGGCTTTATCTACCTGTGGTCTTTGTAGCTGATGGCCTTCTGATGGGGTCTCTGAGTGGACCTCCTTTTTGTTGATGATGAAGTTATTTCTTTCTGTTTTTTAGTTTTCCTTCTAATAGTCAGGCCCCTCTGCTGTAGGACTGCTGGCGGTTCACTCCAGACCCTGCTTGCTTGGGGATCACCTGTGGGATCTGCAGAACAGTAAGGGTTGCTGCTGGTTTCTTCTTCTGTTATCTTTGTCCCAGGAGGGTACCTGCCAGATGTCGGCTTGAATTCTCCTTTATGAGGTGTCTCTTTGTGTATACAGGGGTCGGGGAGCTGCTTGAGGAGACCGTCTGTCCCTTATAGGAGCTCAAGTGCTGTGCTGGTAGCTCCATCGTTCCGTGCAGAGCTGCTGGGCAGGTACTTTTAAGTCTGCTGCAGCAAAACTCATAACCGCCTCTTTTCCCAGGTGCTTTGTCCTTGGAAGGTTAGTTTTATTTATAAGTTCCTGTCATGCTGCTGCCTTTTTTCATAGATGCACTGCCTCGCTTGGAGTAGTCTAGTCACAGCCTGCCAGCAGAGGTGTTGCTGAGCTGCTGCAGGCTCTGCCCAGCTGCTGCGTGAACTGCCTCAGTAGTGGTGGACTGTCTCAGTAGTGGTGGTCGCCCTTCCCCCCACTGAGCTGGACCATCCTGGGTCCAGCTGTGCTTGCTGGGAAACTCTCAATCCAGAGCGTTTCAGATTGCTTGTTTTGTGGGGGTGGCCGAGCCAGATCGCCTGGCTCCCTATCTCTGCCCCCTCCCTTTCAGTTGAATGGGCAGCTCTGTCTCCCAGGCATTTCAGGCGCCAGTTGAAACAGCCACCCAGATTTGTGTGAGTTTCTGTGCACCAACCCAGCACCGGCTGAAACTGTCATGCTGAAAACTCATGGCGCTTTTCGGCCTGGGAATCTCCTGGTCTGTGGGCAGTGAAAATTTGTTTGGAAATGAAGTGAGCACTCACCTTCTGCATTGTTCTTGCTGGGAACTGCACTCTGAAGCCGTTCCTGTTATGCCATCGTGGATCCTCCCTGCTAGGATAATTAATTCTTAAAATTGTTTGCCTCTGAGTATTTATTTTTATTTTTAATGGTTGAAAATTAAAATAACCATTTTATTTTTATTAAAAATATTTGGTGTTTTGATACCAACATGATTGCTTTTAGATATATGTTGTATTCATCCATTCTGTGTTGCAACAAATAAATACCTGAGACCAGGTAATTTATAAATAAAAGAGGTTTATTTGGGCTCATGATTCTACATGGCATCAGTATCTGCTCAGCTTCTGGTGAGACCTCAGGAAGCTTTTACTCATGGAAAAACGTGAAGGGAAAGCAGGCATATTGCATGGCAAGAGAGGAAACAAAGGGTGGAGGTTGCCAAACTTGTTTTATTGTTTGTTTGTTTTGTTTTTGTTTTTGTTTTTTTACCATCAGATCTCATAGTAACTAAGAGAGAATTCACTAATTACTATGGACAGGTCACCTAGCCGCTCATGAGGAACTGAGCTTCATGACCCAAACACCTTCCTTTTGGCCCACTTTCAACATTGGGAAATCACATTTTGTCATGCAATTCGAAGGGGACAGATATTCAAACTGTATCATCTATTTGATTGTATTCCCAGAAATGTAGCTCTACAATATCACTTAATAGCTTTGTATTTATTTTTATTTAAGTATCATAACTGTTTACCTTGTTTTCATCATTTGCATCCAATATTTTATTATTATTCTCAATAGTCATAAAACAAATTAACCATCAGAGTTTGCATTTCCACTCCTAATCATACACTAAAATTTAATTGCCAGTGTAATAGTATTAAGAGGTGGGACCATTAAGAGAAGATTAGGTCATAATTACACCTCTCATAGATGAATTAATGGTGTTATCATGGGAGTGGATTAGAGCCGGAGCAGGTTCCTGTAAGGAGAATTAGTTTGCCCCAATTTGCCATCCCTGTCATGTGTGCTCACTTTTTCTTCCACTTTCCACCCCCTAGTACAGAGTAGACAATGCAGTGTGAAAGCCCTTGCCAGGTGGTAGCACCATGCTCTTGGACTTCTAGCTTCCAGAACCATGAGCCAAATAAACTGTTATTGTGTTTGGAAACTATCCAAACTTTGGTATTCTGCTATAGCAGGAAACTATGTAAGACAGAAATTGAGTCATGTACAGCTTTAACTCATAGCTGATGTCACCTTCACATTCTCTGAAGCTGAAGAGACTGGGAGATTCAGATGCAAAAATAATAAAAATATTAATAAAAATAATAATAACAAGGTAATAATAATAATAATACTAAAAATAATAATAGCTATCCAAAAAACTATGAAAATCCAAGCTAAATTTTGTACAGTTTTAAGTTGCTAAGGGTTCCAAAATCTACTAAACAGAGGAAGCCTCATAAATACGTAACATTCTGAGTCTACAACACAAGAGTATAATTTTATGAAACAGGGCCAAGCAGGAGTAGACTAACCGTATCAAAATGGCAAACATGATGGGTTAAGTTTAGTCTCAGAGAAGTTTCATAATCAAGAACCTTAATCTGTTAAGACGAATTCTCCATAGGAAAATAATCGCATATGGAGCCTCTTTTCAATTTGGCCATATTTTTCTGCCTTTTGGAATGCTGTAAATCTACTGGTATGATAAAGAACAAGATAGTGTCCTCCAAATGAAGTGAAAAAAATCATAGAAAGAGATCACAGGTAACACTAATGTTACATACAAAGTTTTTAAAATAACCATGGTTATTTTAAACAGAAAAAACATACAAAATTTTTAAAATAACCATGGTTGATACATTCAAAACTTAGAGAAAAGAGAAGAAAAAAAATTAAAGGATGGAGTGCTTTCTCAAATAATTGTAATTTATGAAAAAGAATCAAATAGAAATGAAAACATTTAACTTTACAATCAACATGATTAAGAAATTATTGGTTGTTTAGCCAATTACAGGGATCAAAATACAAACTTAAAAGTTAGAAGAAACATAAAAGTTATCTTTCAAAATGAAAAGACAAAGGAAAAGAAGAATGGAGAATTCAGGAAAGACCATAAGACATATGTTGCCTGGAGGAGAAGATTCCAATTTGGTCATAAGTGCCCTAAAAGGTAAGAGGAAAAGCATAGCTGAGAGGTTTTTAAGGCTGAGAAAAGACATCAGCGCATCAGAAGGGACCAAACAAAAATAAACAAAATGAAAAGCATATCTAAGCAAATCACTGTTGAAATGCTGGAAAACTAAAGAGCAAGAGAAGAGTATAAAAGCAGCCAGAAAATAAGAAACATTTGTAACAGAAATAATGGAATTCAGGGAAAAAAAAACAAAAAAGATTAAGCGCCAACTCTGAAATGCTGAAATTAATTTACTTCTTTTATATTTAATGAAATTATCCGCCAAAAAAGGAAATAAAGATGGCTTTAGAATGTAAAATAACAAGTCTGTGTCATCAACAGTCATGCACTAAATAAATACACAAAGGTCTTTAAGGGGAAAAGAGAAAGGTAATTTCAAACGAAAAAAATGGAAGTACAAAATGAATCGGAGTAATATGGAAAGTAAATTGTGAGAAAATATACATATCCTTTTTTCTGCCAAGATATAATAGTGATGGCTTATTTTGGTGGTTTAAATATATGAATAATTAAACCGAAGATACTAATGAAACAAAGGGTGATGGGATATTAAGGGAGATAAGCTGTTCTGAAATTCTAGGTTTTATCATTTAGGAATTCTAAAAATATTGAGTTTTATTAATCAACAGTGAATGCTGCTGGGTGCGGTGGCTCATGCCTGTAATCACAACACTTTGGGAGGCTGAGGCCGGCAGATCACGAGGTCAGGGGTTCGAGACCAGCCTGACCAACGTGGTGAAACCCGGTCCCTACTTAAAAATACAAAAATTAGCCAAGCGTGGTGGTGCACACCTATAATCCCAGCTAGTTGGGAGGCTGAGGCAGGAGAATTGCTTGAACCTGGGAGGCAGAGCTTGCGTGAGCCAAGAGCGTGCCATTGTACTCCAGCCTGGGCTACAGAGCAAGACTCTGTCTAAAAAAAAAAAAAAATGAATGCTATATTTTCCAATGTAACCACCAAATTAAATTTGTAAAATTAAAAAAAGCAACTTTAAAAGGGATTCCTGATATATTTTCATAGTTTGGGTACACAAAAAATTGGACGTAGAGGATCAGAGAGAGCAAAAAGTCAGAGATAGTTTCCAATTTGCTAGCCTGAGCAACTGCAAAGATGGAATTTCTATTAATTGAGAAAACCATGAGTGTAGCAGGCTTGATGGTGTGGGGAAATGGAATATTTGGTTGGAATATGTCTACACACACAACAAAAATATAGTTTTTTTTTAACTGCAAATTCAAGTTGGCTGGAATCACTCCTTGTCTCTCCTTTTACTTATATTTTATATGATGGACACATCATTTCGTGATACGGCTGACTTGGATGTTTTTTCTACCATTTTAGTCCAATTTTGAGCATTTTTGACTGTATCTTCAATTTGCTCACATCGCACTTTAACTTTCAGAGACAAGTTCGATTTTCCACACTCAGGTGCAGCCTCATAAATGCCCCTCTATGCCGTGCTTACCATTTTGGTTAAAATTATGTAAAAGTGTAGAATATAACTTCATATCCAATTAGTTTTACTAATTTAGGCTGGACTTAAATTACAAGCTCTTTCCCCAGATTTCACGAGTTAAGAATGTAATATTCTCAGGAAGAAATAACTTGTCCTTTACTTTTGATAATTTAAAAATTGGTATGACTTTAATGCTGGTTATTGTATTATGTGTCAAATGACAATACAAATTCTTGTTAACTCTAAAAAGTTGAGAAAAATTATCAATGGAATAAATTTGAAAAAAAATTTGCTATGACAAAAATAAGCTAACTTTTTTTTTTTTTTTTTTTTTGGAGACAGGGTCTCTCTGTCACCCAAGCTGGAGTGCAATGGTGTGACCCCAGCTCACTGCAGCCTCAACCTCCCAGGCACGAGCAATCCTCCCATCCTTCCAACTCAGTGTCCCAAGTAGCTTAGATGGACTACAGGCATGCACCACCACATCCATCTGATTTTGTTTATTTTTTATTTTGTAGAGACAGAGTCTCCCTATGTTGCCCAGGCTGGTCTCAAACTCCTGGCTTTAGGCAATTCTCCCACCTCGGCCTCCTGAAGTGCTGATTATAAGGCATGAGCCACAATGGCTGGCCAAAACTTTTAAATTTGTGTTTCAATCATACTACATGAGGCAAAATAAGAAAATGTATTATCAATATAAATTCTTGCATGCTGTATTTACATAGCCAAATTATATGTAAAATGACATATTTCAGTAATGTTTATCTAAAATTAATTTCACATTCTACACCTGTCAATTAATTCCAGTAAATAGGCAATCAGGGGCTGAAAACAATTTCATCAAATCAACTGGTTTGCGTTAATGTGTACTTAAAAATTATGTGTTTACTCAAAGCTGAAAATAAATAGTTTAAATATCATATGAATCAAATAAACATTTCTTTTACCTTTTCTTTCCCCAGATATGTTGATGGCTAAGTATAAGCACAGTCTATTTAAAAGCACAAAAAAAACCTTGAATACTTTGTCTAATACTCATTTACATAAATCAAGGAATTAAAGACAAATGTTTCTGATTAGTGGCTAATGTTGGATTTTTATCGCACTATTTTGAAATTCAATGACCAAATGAGTTTTGTTTTTGCATACTCTGAAAATCATTTTAAAACACTTATACTAATGTGTGTTTTTTTTTTTTTCAAGATTTGAGGAATAGTTAGACATTTTCCAAAAGCTGGATACTTAGAACACTGGAGCAGTTGGTGAAATGCATATACATTGACTAGGAAATTTATCTCTAGAGGATCATTTTGAATGACAATTTTAATGTTGTAAAAACCCATCAATTAAATATCAAATAGAGGGAATTATAGCTTGTGGGAAGCATAGCCTGGGTCTGATTTTTCTTTTTTTTTTTTCTCTCAATTTCTCTGTTTTTCAGAAAAAAAGAGCCTGAAGAAAGACTGGTCATCCTTGCAGATCTCAAGTCACACCTTAAGGGTGTCTGTGAAGTTCTCCAAGGTACTGTGATAGCAGCTAGGGCTGGCTCAGAAACTCTATTCAGATATGTGATATTTGAAGACGATGACAACTAGAACTCTGGGGTGGCATGTAATCAAGCCTGATGAGATTCTCCAGTTGGAATTTAGAGAAGAGTCCTGGAAAAAAGGTTCCTTTTCTAGTCAGAGCTACCTAGAATATTAGAGACATAAAGAGCATTTAGAGAAGTTCAAATTATACCTGAGTAAGATTTTTAAATCAGTTGCATTCATCATCCATAAAAATAGTGATCAAGAAGAGGAATACTATATTTGGGAACAAATTGCTCTAGTACTTTAGTCATGAAAAATCTATATGATAAGACACTGCAATGTTTTACTTTTATGGGTCTATTTCATTAGGCCATAGAGTGCCCAGGTATTGGTTAACCATCATTTTGGGGTGTGTCTGTGATGGTGTTTCTGGGAGAGATTAGCAGTTGAATAGGTATACTGAGTCAAGCAGATTGCCGTCCTCAGTGTATTCAGAACTCATTCAAGCTGTTGAAGGTAAAATAAGTCTGAGTAAGAAAGAATTTTTCTTTCTGCCTTTCTATCTTCAATCTGGTACATGAGTCTTCTTTTGCTTTCAGACTTGGATTCAGGCTCACAATTGGCTCTCCTCATTCTCAGACCTTTGGATTTGGACTACAGCTGTGTTATCAGCTGTCCTGGGTTTCTGGCTTTCCCACTGCAAATCTTGTACTTCTTGGCCTTCAAAATCACATAATTCAGAGAGAGAGAGAGAGAGAGAGAGAGAGAGAGTTTTGTTTTGTTTTGGTTTGTTTTTTTCTAATGTGATCATAAGATCTCTTTCAAGACAGTAGCTATAAACTCTATCCCTGACAGGGCTCCAGGGCATTGGTTATGGGTGTTTAGAATGTGTCTTACATGGAATATTTTTTATCCTGGCGGACAGCCAAATGCCTAAGTGTCTAACACGTGACCATGTGTTTCTCCTTCAAAAAACCTGTTTCTAGTGTCAGAAGCCCTGAGGTCTCTTCCTTATCTGTGCGGGTTTATACCTGCCACTCCATAGAAGAACGCTGACAAGGAAAGGAGTTAGCTTGGCTGCATCAGTCATACGAGACACAGAGAGCAACTTAACAAAATAGATTAAATTACAGAAGCAGCATTACTTACAAGCCCTCGAGAGAAGAGGGGTGCCTCCAAAGGCTGATAGAAAGTGGGAAACCATCTAGGATATGCATGCTTAACCAGTGGGTGGAGAGCAAGAGAGAGGGATGACCCCTCCAAAAAGCTGAAGCTTTTTTAGGGGTACAGGGTAGTATCACACCTGATTTTTCATGGGAAGTTCAAACTGGTAGTTTAGAGACCACAGGCCTGAGTTCCATGGAGTTACATTGTGACTGAGAGGTGGTTACTGTGGCCTTCTCCGGCAGCCCACACAAGGCGTGAGGGTCACTGTTGAGTCAAGTAGGCTGCATCCAGCTGTCCCATAGGGAGGTGGTGACCAGGAAGTGGTTGTATAATGCAGATATCTGGATGGACCACATTGAGGAACTGGGAGGAGTAGAGAACCGGAAACTGTCAAGGATACCTGAGCCTTGTTTCTGTAGGTAAAAGTCAAATTTACATTCACAATAGAGATAATGAAAAATATTTTGAGGCTGGATGTGGTGGCTCACGCCTGTAATCCCAGCACATTGGGAGGCTGAGGTGGGCCGATCACCTGAAGTCAGGAGTTTGAGACCTGCCTGGGCAATGTGGTGAAACTCCGTCTCAAATAAAAATACAACGATTAGCCAGGCATGGTGGCATGCACCTGTAATCCCAGCTACTAGGGAGGCTGAGGCAGAAGAATCACTTAAACTCGGGAGGCGGAGGTTTCAGTGAGCTGAGATCACACCACTGCACTCCAGCCTGGGCAACAGAGCAAGACACTGTCTCAAAAATTAAAAAAAAAAAAAAAAAGAAAAAGAAAAAGAAAGAAAAATATCTTGAAAAACATTTAAGAATTGTTAATACACATATAATTATGTAATATATCCTCCAAGAAAGACAGTTGATGAGTATATGAATATGAGAAATCACTCCTCAAAATAAAATATGAGAACATTTATCCTACATGGAAACCCCATAGTTAAAGTAAGAGGACTTTGAGAAAAAAAAAGAATTTTTCAGAATGTGTTCTTCCACCAAAATGCAGAAAGTACCCTCCCTGTCTGCCAGAGAGCACTTGCAAGCTAGATAACACATGATTATTCTCATGTAGATGTGTGTTCAGAGGAAGTTATACCTCATGTGTGTTCAAGCAGACACACAGCACGCAAACCAAATGAATTTATTATAACATATGCCTAAGGAATGTGGGATAGCCTTTCGGTAAAGCTCAAGCTGGAAATCCTATGAACCTCCTCATGTGGGAATGCTTTCAAAAGTACCGGTTGTCACTGACCATCAGACTGTCAGTGAAAAAAACCTTACAAATGTAATAAGTGTGAGTAGTCTTTCAGTCAAAAGTAAAGCCTGATTGTCCATCAGGGAACTCACAAAGCAAAAATAATACAAATATAATAAGGTCATTTTTTTGTGACGCCTTTCCAACATACTGAATGCCTTTATTGCAAAAACAATCTGAAATCATCCAAGAAGCTACTACCTCCATGCCATTGTAACAACACAATGTTAATTGTGACAGAATATTCAGTATTTTGAAGAACGATGATGTATAATTATTAATCTACTATGCTAGCAAATGTTAGTTAGCATAAGAGGGTAAGGTTATTGCTGGTTTACTACATCACAATAAAGCGTAGGTTTTTCTGTTTCCCATTGTACGTTCTTACATTTTAATGTCTGTGGCTTATGTTATCACTTCTTTTTTGTTTGAAGAATTTCCTTTAGCTCTTATTGCAGAATAGGTCTATTTTTGTTTGTTGTTTGTTTGTTTGTTTCTTTTCATCTGAGCATATCTTTATTTCGCCTTTATTCTTGAGGGATACTTAAGCTAGAATTGGTTTTGTAATTGACAATACTTTCCTTTCAGCAATGAAAAGATGTCTTCCTTCTAGCTCCCATTTCATTATATGAAGAATCTGTTAGCATTTGAATTAACATTGTGCTAAAGGTAATATGTCCTTGCTTTATGGCCACTTTCAAGATATTCTTCTTCTTCTTCTTTTAGTTTTCAGAAGTTTAATTATGATATGTTTTGGCATAGATTTCTTTAGATCTAAACTATTTGGAATCTCTTCAGCTTCTTGTAATTGTAGGCCCATGGCGTTCATCAAATTTGAGAAATTTTGCCATTATTTCTTTAACTATTTTCTAAGCTTCATATTCTTTAACTTACAATACTGCAATGAAACAAATGTTGCATTGTTTATTATGATCCCTGAAACCTTGTTCACTATTTTTCAGACTATTTTCTTTTTGTGGTCTAGATTATGTAAATTGTATTGATCTGATATTAGGTTCACCACTTCTATAATCTCACCTCTACTAATGATTAAATCTGAGTTTCTACTTTTGTTACTGTAAACTTGAATTTTTAAAAGAATGTCCATTTTTAATAACTTTTATATTTTGCAGTATTTTTTCTAGTTTTTGTTTCAAAAATGTATATCTGCTTATTAAAACATATTTACAATAGCTGCTTTAAAATTGTTGCCAGATATTTTCAAGTCCAATTCATCTTGATGTTAGTATGATTTGCTTGCTGTTTTTTTTATACTCAATTTGTGATTGTATTGGTCTCTGGGTGTGATAGGTGATTTTCCATTGTATACTGGACATTTTGGTTATTGTGTTAGAAGAAACCGTATCTTATTAAATCTTTATATTTAACATGCTTATTCTCTTCAGGTTTAGTCTTTCTAGGTGCTGGCCTACGTGTCATGGTTCCAGAGAAAATTTAATTTTCAGGTCCTTTGTAGCACCTTTTGTCTGTCTGGTTTATTTGTCTCTGCTGTGATACCCAACGGGTAGTGCTGGTAGTGCCTGCGAGTTAGAGGGTGGTTTATGCAGCCTGGGTCATCTGGAACTTCTAGATGGGAAAAGGGAGTCACCAGACTGGGGTAATGAAGAGTGCCTCCCACACTGGAATATCTGTGATGTTGCATCCCCCATGGGTATACCACCCAGCTAGTATGCCTTCCTTGTGAGAGAGGAGTATCTTGTGTGGTATAGAGAGTGCATGGCTGACCCATATGCTGTTGGTGAGCCCCTGATCTATTCCTGTTCCTGTCATTAGTGCTTCAAGGCTTGGGCAGCCTGATGCTATTTTTTTTTTCAAGACAGAGTCTCTCTCTGTCACCCAGGCTGGAGTGCAGTGGCGTGATCTCGGCTCACTGAAATGTCCACTTCCCAGGTTTAAGTGAGTCTCCTGCCTCAGCCTCCTGAGTAGCTGGGATTACAGGCATGTGCCACCACACCCAGCTAATTTTTTTTGTATTTTTAGTAGAGATGGGGTTTTACCACATTGGTCAGGATGGTCTTGAGCTCCTGATCTTGTGATCCCCCTGCCTTCGCCTACCAAAATGTTGGAATTACAGGCATAAACCACCACACCTGGCCCTGATGCTATTTTTGAGACTTCCATTGAATCTAGGGAAGGAACATGATTCCTTATGTCACCTTGTGTTGCTATATTGGGCCTGGATCATGTTACATTTTCTTGGGGAAGCTAAGTTGCCCTGTTGTCCTGTTGTATGTCTAGTACTATAGGCCCTAACCAATTGCCCATTTTCTTTCCACCTTGAAGTACTTCTTTGACTTCTTATATTAGTTCCAGGATTTATGGCTGTTCTTAGCCAGGAAAAAGCAGGGAGAAATGAGTCTACTCCATGTTATCAAGATTGGACATCATAACATAGTATTTTCATGAATTGCCTGACATTTGCCCTTACCACTTTTTGCCCACCTTTACAGTTGTATACTTTCTTAAAATAAACTCTATTTTTTAGATCAATTTTAGATTCACAGAAAACTTGAATGAAAATCAGAGTTTCCATTTACTCCTACACTTACACCATCTCCCCCATGTCAATGTCTCCCACCAGAGTGGCACATTTGCTATAAGGGATACATCTACATTGATACATCATTATCACCCAAAGCCCATAGTTGACATTAGTGTTCTCTCTTGGTGTAGTACATTGTATGGCTTTTGACAAAGTATAATGATGCATGTCCTCCATTGTACTGTGGTATACAGCATGTCCCACTGCCATAAACTCCTGTGCTCCAACTTTTCATCTTTCTTTCTCCTATGCCCTGGCATCCACTGAGCTTTCTATCATCTACATAGTTTTGCCTTTTCCAGAATGTTATATATTTGGAATCCTACAGCACACAGGCTTTTCAGATTGACTTCTTTGTGACTACATACTTTTTGATCTCTTTTTCATGTAGCTACAATGCCATAGTTCAATTTCCTACAAAGATAAAAGAAAACTAACCCAGTCTTTACTCTGGATATAGAGAATCATGTTTAATTTTTGTTTTTGTTTTGAGACAGTTTTGCTCTTGTCAGGCTGGAGTGCAATGGTGTGATCTCAGCTCACTGCAACCTCTGCCTCCCAGGTTCAAGTGATTCTTCTGCCTCAGCCTCCTGAATAGCTGGGATTACAAGTGTGCACCACCACACCAGGCTAATTTTTGTATTTTTTGTAGAGACCGAGTTTCACTATGTTGGCCAGGCTGGTCTCAAACTCCTGACCTCGGGTGATCCACCCTCCTAGCCTCCCAAAGTGCTGAGATTATAGGCATGACCACTGCACCCGGCTTATGGTTTGCTTCTAGTATGATAATTTACAAGAGTTTCGTTTAGCCTCAAAGTGTTTAGAATATTTAACAAAATACCTTTCAGGTTAATTTTAGGTCAATTTCGATTTTCCTATGTAGTAACTGATGCTAACTGTTTCTAGTATTGATAATGCTAATTAACCAGCTTGTCATCAAGATGTCACTACAGCGATGTCTGTGTTAGGTGCCCTATGGTGAGTTTTATGTTGTCTGCATTGACATAAATACTTTATGTAATTCAGCAAGAAATTTAAATATTTTCTAATATTTTATATGGCACAACCTTATTCACTGTGTACATCTGAAATTCACTTATTGCTTTAACTGAATTTTCGCTGTTGTAGTAATTTTACTCAATGTCAGAATAGTATTAATCAACTAACTACTCCTTTTAAAAGTGCTTCAAAAATCATTTTTTAGATAAATTTTCTTTCAGTAATATAGACATAAATCTAAAAATGTTGAAAAATTATCTTCATATTCTTTCAAGTTACAAGGCTTTAATTTCTCACTTGTTTTATTAAAAAGTTTCTATATATATTTCCAAATTATAGTCAAATGGCATAATACCAACTCAAATTCCCTTTTACAAGATTCCAAAGATGCTTCTGGCCAGTCTAATTCTGTATGACATGAGTGGAGTGGAATGAAAATGTAATAACAATCTTACCCTATTTCTGCTTCAATATCAGTTGCAAATGTAAATGTATATGACCATGAGAACACAATGCTATCCCTACTCCCCCACTTCCAGAGCTTTTGAAGAGTCTGGTAAATATGAGGGGCCTTGAGATTTTAGCTTGGAAGGCAGCATGGTGAGTATGAGAGAGAGAAAGGTTAGTATGTAAGAAAGAAATCAAAAATTGGTTGTATAACTGTGGAGAGTTAATTAAGATTGAAAGCATGCCGGGCCCTGTAGTTCTTGTCTTCATCCTATGAGCATGAGGAATCTATTGACTGGGTAAACACTGAGAGAAACACAGTCTCGTGTATGTTTCCAAAGAATGCTTAGGGCTATCATTTGTTTGAAAGGGTGACAAAGTGAAAACACATTAATGAAAAGGCACAAGATGACTGTAATGTGGACTAGACTGAGTGGAGGAGATGCAGAGAATTTGGGTACATCTTAAAAATGTTTAGGTGAAATCAATAGGATTTGGAGATGGAGAAGATATGAGGGATGGTGAAAAGGGAATTTAAAAATATTGATGCAAGAAAGTCATTAGAATTCAAGATGAAGATGTGGGAAGGTCATTAAACCAGGAAATTTTAAGACATTCATGACAAAGACATTTGAGCCAGAGTGACTTCATGTTGAATACCAGCTAGATAAGATGAGGATGGGACTGGCATTCCATTCCCAGGAGGTTAGGCATTCTTAGTCACAGGACGGAGGTTGGCAGGCCTGGTCTCACAAGATACAGGTCATAAAACCCCTGCTGATAAACAGGAGGTTGCAAAGAAGCTGACCAAAAGCCACCAAAACCAAGATGGTGAAGAAGGTGACCTCTGGTCATCCCCACTGCTAGTTAAAAACTAATTATATGCATTGGCTGCTGAAGACACTCCCAACAGTGCCGGTGTTGGGTAAACGCCTCTGGAATTTACCTTACATGGTCTAAATAGGGGAGAAACCCTCAGTTTTTGGGAACTGCTGGCCCCTTTCCCAGAAAGCTCATGAATATTCCACCCCTTGTTTAGCATATGAACAAGAAATAACCACAAACATTGCCAACAAGCAGCCCTCGGGGCTTCTCTGTCTATGAAGTAGCCCTCCTTTTGTTTCCTTACCTCTCTAATAAACTTGCTTTCGCCTTACTGGGCAGACTCCCTCCAAATTCTTTCCTGCGTGAGTTCCGAGAACCCTCTTTTGGGATCTGGATGGGGACCCCTTTCTGGTAACATTAATACTAGCTTTCTGGTATATGCAACTAAAATGAATAGTGAGTACTCCCCTGACACTAGAATTCTGGAAATTATTGGCTTTAAATCCGTGCCAGTGGTTTTGCATAGATAAAATGCGAGGTGCATTTGAGACAGAAAAGATATCAACTCACACATTTAAGCCTCAATGATGAAGATAATATTTTTAACATGGTTTTCAAGTCTCATTAGCATTCTTAATCTTTCATGTTTAAATCATATTTATGTATTCTTATTATTGAATTACATTTTCTGAATTCTGCACAAAAGTCTTAATTATTTTGGTGAATCTATGTAGTATCTTTTTCATGTCTCTTTATTCCTATAATTTCTATTTATAATTTATACTTTTGAAAATACACAGCATTTAAGAATAGTTGGTGTAACTTAGTTGTCTACCCTATTGGATGAAATTACTTTTCTAAATATTTCAAAGTCATTAAAGTATTTTAATTTTCTAGAAATTATTTTTACGTCTGACAGTTATGAAAAAAAGTAGTGATAAATCGCCAACATGCACTTTCTTATATTTTTCTTATCACTTTTAAACGCATGGTGCAGAAGGAAATATGATTAAAAATAGTTTTCAGATAACACAGCTAATAAGCAAATATTTCTCAACTATCTATAAATCACTAAAGCGTCTAATGAATGGAACTACCTTAAACACAGTACTTACATACCTGAAATCAACGTTCATTGATTTCTTCTAATTCCAAGCGATCCTGGGTTCTCTGTGTTTCTCAAAATTGCTTTGCAGCTGTGGCCAACAGAGCACTTGACCTACAGATCCCCCAGAACACCCCTTTAGTTATGGCTTTCCTGGAACTTGAGAGGATTTGTATTTCAATCAAGTATTCCATTTACTGCAGACATGCACATCAACAGATACAAGTGGTGTGTGAGCCCCGGTGAAACCTGACACTGAATATCACACCCTCACCAGTGCTAAGAAATGCAGGGGCTCCTCCTTTGTGTGTGTATTGTGTTGTATATTAAGAAGCGTGGTGGGGGAGGGGCAGAGGGTGACACCAGCTGGGATTAGGGCCAGGGATATAGCTGTATTCAGAGAAAAGTCCCTGTGGTGCCTTTTGCTCCACTAGGGCCTCCTGCACATGACTTTCTACCTGCAGCACCTCACTCAGGCCATTCTGCAGACGTTCCCTGTACTTATAGCTCAGGCTCTGGGATATCCTCATCACTAGAAAAGTGCTGTGGTTCTCACTTTCCATTTACTTTTAAAAGCAGTTAGAGCTCCATCTTCCTTTAAATTCTTATTACATCTTAAAACACTAAGCCAATATTTATTATTCCTTTGATAGTGTAGGTTGAAAATAAAACACTGATTTTAGAGCTATTTAAAAATTTAGGAGCAATGGAATATACTTCCTCTCCATGTACTGCTATTTACTTTAAACTAAGAACTCTTCTGTAAATTTCTTTTTACATATACTCCTTACTCTCTATACCTTTCCTGAATGTGTTTAATGGATTTTAAGACACTTCAAATTCAAAATTCAGGGAAAATGTACTTGTTTTTTTTATTGAGTAAAATTTAAATACCTCCAGAGTACTTCTCAAGATTAGATTTTTAAACGTAACACTGTCATGCTGTTATAAAGCTTAAAACCAGGAGAAAATCTTATATTTTTCATTCTACATTGATATGTGTGTGTGTGTGTGTGTGTGTGTGCATGTGCTACGTATGTGTGTTTAAGAAGAGGTTGCTTTCAGCTGAGGTCCTAAAGGACATTAAGCAAAACAAGGGTTAGCAGGTTCTTGCGTGTTTACCAATGACATGCTTCCCCCATCAAAGTGAGACTTGAAAAGTGGTCTGCCCAACTTGTTCTTGAGGGCCTTAGCTGATCATCAACTTGAATTTACAAAAGCACTGAGCAGAGACATGGAGAGAAGTATCTTTTTTTTTTTTGAGACAGAGTCTTTCTCTGTCGCCCAGGCTGGAGTGCAGTGATAATATCTCAGCTCACTGCAACCTTAGCCTCCTAGGTTCAAGCAATTCTCCTGCTTCAGCCTCCTGAGTAGCTGAGACTCCAGGCGTTTGCAACCATGCCTGGCTAATTTTTTGTATTTTTAGTAATGACAGGATTTCACCGTGTTAGCCAGGATGGTCTCAATCTCCTAACATCGTGATCCACCTGCCTCGGCCTCCCAAAGCGCTGGGATTACAGGTGTGATCTACTGTGCCTGGCCAAGAGAAGTATCTTTTAGGGAAAATTGTTGGAGTGATTTGAGTGCATGGGAGTCATTTGCTCTTTACCCCAAGTTTGCTAAAGTCCTCATATTTTGTCACCTACGCAATGCTTCACAGGAAGAGAAATGGAGAAAGGTTGGTGCTGTAGCTACCTCAGATGGCAAAGCAGGGAGGGGGAACCTTGGTGGAAGGAGCTGCACGTCTGCCATTTAGTGAGATAGGAGTGCATGCATTCCCATGGGACCAGGAGCTGCCACGTGCACTGTGCAGGCAGGAGCATCTTGTCCGGACTGTCGTTAGGGCATTCCATATGGACTAGACGTCACCAGCAGGAAGAGATCTGCCATTACCATAGCGTAGAATTCAAACAGGTTTGTACAAGATCAATATAATTTAAATTCCCAGGAACCCAACAAAACATAAGATACCATGAAATGACAGTATAAAACACACAACAAACACAGAGAGCAGAGTTGTTCAAACATAGTACCTCTCTTCTTAACTCTAATTCCTCTCCCAGAGGTGAGAAAAACAGGTGAGAGGTGCCTGATGTGAGTGACATCCATACACCTTAAGGGACAGCCAACTCTGCTTAGCTGGGGAAAACTCAGTGTCCACCTGGAGAATACACCCAGAGAGATACAGGAATTGATGGGTGATTCTACTCATCCATTCATTCAATTAATAATTTATTACATTTTTGGTACTAGGGATATGATACTGTCCAAAAGGCAATTTATGATCTAGATAGGTAAACTATCCTTAATTAGATGAGATAAGAAATAAGTGAATCATGGTTATTCAGATAAAAGTCATAAGTGAGAGACATATATAGTGGAAGAAACTAGATGGGTCAAGGGGAAAATAATTCTATATGTGAAGAAAAAATCTATTAACTAGGTAAGGAAAAAAGAAAGAATATTTCAGGAAGAGGAAAAGGATAAACAAAGATTTTGTGCTGTAAGAAAAAGAAGAAGGTTCATAAAAATAAAATTCCAGTGTAGTTACATTGCAGAGCACAGTTGCACAGATGTGTATAGGCTAGATCATTTATATGGAATGAAAACACATAAATACAATTTCTTCTGACTGATAAAACATATACCAATCCTGGCTTCTAATATTTCCTATTCTACCATTTACTGGATTTACGACACATAGTTTTGGCTTTTCAAAGGTGATAGAAAGGTTGTAACTAAGGACAGAAAAGTTGTTTTAGCAAATTTTGTTTTTAATCTAAAAAGCTATCTTATTGTCCTCTAATAAATTCCAATCTCAACAGCATAACTCACAGAAATTGGAAATTATAGGAGTTAAGGCTACTCAGTCATTACAGGCTTAGACTTGACAAGCAAAAGTAATACATTAAAATACAAAGAAACAAGGGTAAAATGAATGTTTCATACAAATAAAAGCAATCTCAGAGAAGAGAATACAGCAGAAAACACCATCAAAATCTGTGCAGTTCTTTCATTAAGACTGTCAAACAAATTTTCGCTGAGAGAGAGATTTCTTTTTGTTTTGGCTTTTGTGGCAGAGCAAGTTTCATCTGTTTGCTTGTTGGTTTTCTCCTTAGATTTAGAAGGAAACCTGGCTAGTGATCTACATTTTTGTATTAAGTGCTAGCATTTAGGAATCTCAAAGTATTAGCATAAGCTTCCACATGGAAGTATAAATAATTCACAGGGTGTGTGGTTTGCAATATCTCATAGGGAATATAAAGTTGGCATGCATCAAAGGTGAGCATAGTGATTAATTATTGTTAAAATGCCAAATGAGAAAGGCTTTCCCTGACAAAGCAATCTGTGCCCAAACTGTTTGGGTGGTTTGATGGACAGACCAAAGTGATATAATTCTTTTTAGTGTTTGATTCAGAAAAACAAAAATGTGGTGTGAGGGATCCATGCAGCTAGTGGGCCCTGAGGACTGGGAGAATGTCCTTAATCGACCTCGACATCTGCAGTGCTAGAATATGCAAGCACTCAGCTAGGAGAGCTTGTGATAGATTGTTGAACTGCAGGAGGCATTCCAGGGAGACTGCATGATTAATAAACATTAAGAGCTTTTCATGTGGTATAAACCATCTAATTTATATTTGTAAAAGGTCATGGTTCAGCATTTTTAATGCATGCTTTAAGTTTATTTTTTCATAAGAGGTGTCTGTGGGGAGGGGGTGGGTGAATGCTTGTAGTATGTTTAAATAAATAATTTTCACTGTAGGTTTCTCTGATCTCTGACTTTTGAGAAACCTGGAAAATGATGTACAATATGGATCATTTTCTTTGCAGTTAGATTAGTACTATATGATGGCATTTATCTATATTTTAAATAATTTTTAAAAACTATTTTAAGTGAAGGAATAGGTGGAGCACCGAGAATTTTTAGGACAGGGACACTAGACTGTGTGTACCATAGTGGTGGATGCATGTCATTTTCTTTGCCTAAACTCTTGATATACAACGTCAAGAGTATACCCTATTGTAAACAATGGACTTCGGGTGATAATAACATATTGGTGTAGGTTCTTTGATTGTTCCACCCTGGGAGTGTATGTTGATAATGAGGGAGGCTCTCTGAGAGACCGAGTACAGACTATATGGGAAATCTTAATTTCTGCTCAATTTCGCTGGGCTCTAAATTCAAAGTTGCTTGAAGAAAACTCCTTTAAAAATGAAGTCTATTTAAAAAATAGTTCTTCTTGTGTTTTTCAATGCCTATTTTGGGAGTTCAGAACAACTGGCCAAGCATGTAAAATATAACATTAATTCTTAAACACTTGCTGATTATGGGAGACTGTTAGCAAAGATGGCCAAGTGATTCCTTCCAGCCTCACCTATGCAGGCTTTTGCAAGAAAATTGCTCCCATCAAGGAATGGAGTTGAATTCCCATGCTTCCTCCCTGGTCTTGTGACTTGCTTTGACCAATAGAACACAGCAGAAGGATTATGTTGGGAGTGCTGAGCCCTGACCTCAAAAAGACTTAAATCTTCCATTCTCCCTACCTTCCACATGGTAGAGAACATGGTATAAAGACACCTTGTTTAGTCTCCTTAAGATAAGAGATCATGTGGCAAGTGAGAACGTCAGAGGATGGGCAGTGCCAGGGTCCAGGCACGTGACAGACACCACTGTCTGTGGCCACCTAACCCAAGTCCACTTACCAGCTGGCTGCAACCACAGGAGCAACAGGCAAATCAGCCAAGAGCTTCCCAGTTTTTGCGGGTCCAAATCACTGAGCCACAGGCATGAGCTGATAACGACGATTGATGTTATAAGCCAACAAGGTTGTTGTCTCTGTGTTTGAGTTTTTCAGCAATAGATAATTGATATATCCCAGTACATTCTCTATCAAATTGCAAATTGGAGTTTTTATAAGGAATCATAAAAACTTGCTTATTTCTGTAGTTTGGCCAGCTCTTTTGTACAAATACACAATTTTAGAAACAGACTTTTTAAGAAAAATATTTATTTTTTGCAAAGAGAGAACTTTTTCTTTTTTTTTTTCCCTGACTTCCTCTTTTTGTTTTATTGTTTCAATTTTACTTTAAGTTCTGGGATACATGTACAGATCATGCAGGTCTGTTACATAGGTATACATATGCCATGGTTTGCTGCACCCATCAACCTGTTATCTAGGTTTTAAGTCCCACATGCATTAAGTATTTGTCCTAATGTTCTCCCTCCCATTGCCTCCCACTGCCCAACAGGCCCTGGTATATGATATTCCCCTCCCCTATCCCTATGTTCTCATTGTTCAACTCCCACTTATGCATGAGAACATGTGGTGTTTGGTTTTTCTGTTCCTGTGTTAGTTTGCTGAGAATCCTGGCTTCTGGCTTCATCCATGTCCCTGCAAAATACTTTTTTGTGGCTGTATAGTATTCCATAGTGTATATGTGCCATATTTTCTTTATCCAGTCTATCGTAATTTACAAGGAACTTGAACAAATTTACAAGAGCCCTTTCTTTCTAATCCCTTCTCTTCTCAAAATCCCTGTCCCCCTCCCCCAGGCAACTAACAACAAATATCACAGGTAACTAGGAGGGGAGCAAGGAAGGGAGTCCACCTAGAGAAACCTGGAACAGATTCAAAACAGTTGGGGCAATATTTCCAATATTGCAGGTAGGTCTTTAGCAACACTCTACTGACAAACATTCTTTGGAAAATAATATTCTTTCTCTTTTTAAAAAATATTTTAACTTTGATTTTAGCTGAAATGTGTATGTGTAGGTGTGGTATATAGGTACACTTGTGTCTGAGGGTTTGTTGTGCAGATTATTGTGTCACCCAGGTATTAATCCTAGTACCCCTTTTTTTTTCTGATCCTCTCCCTTCCTCCAACCTTCTGTAGGCCCCACTGTCTGTTGTGCCTGCTCCTCTATATGTCCACGTGTTCTCATCATGGAGCTCCCACTTCTCACTTATAAATGAGTACATGTGGTATTTGGTTTTCTGTTCCTGCATTAGTTTGCTAAGGATAATAGCTTCCAGCTCCATCCGTGTTCCTGCAAAGGACATGGTTTTGCTCTTTTTATGGCTGCATAATATTCAATGGTGTATATGTACCACATTTTCTTTATCCAGTCCACTATTGATGGGCATTTAGGTTGATTCCATGTCTTTGTTATTGTGAATAGTGCTGGATTGAACATATGTATACATGTGTCTTATTGTAGAATGATTTATATTCCTTTGGGTATATTTCCAGTAATAAGATTGATGAATTGAATGACATATCCATTTTTAGTCCTTTGAGGAATTGTCACACTGCTTTCCATAGTGGTTAAACTAATTTACACTCCCACCAGCAGTGTAAATGCAAGAAATAGACTTTCAATAGGCTTATAAAATTAACAACTCTCATTCTTGTTCTACGTAGGTAAGGGTTTGTCAGTAAAAATAAAGTCTAATAAGTCCAAGTGTACAAGTAAATAATTAATTGCCAGTATTGCTTCTTTATTTATTCATCTTCCAGAATTTCTGACTTTCACTCTTTAATTTTCTTTCTAGATTTAAATTTAAATAAAGTTTTAAAACTATGGGTATCATTTGGTGCTTTCTTTAGAAACCTAAATTTTTTAAATAATAAAGTTAAGGATAAAATATTCTCAACAACTTGTCTTTTCAAAAACCCCTTCACTTATTCATCACCCTAATACCCTAGGGAATCAAGAAATAGCCTTGAAGAAAAAAATGGTTTTCAGAAACTAATTTTTCAGTAGAAGCATTTTCTCATATATTTTGTATGATCAGAGAAAATGTATTTATATTGGTTTCTTAAGAGATAAACTAAATTTTTTCAAAGTTCTTTGAGATTTGGCTGAATACTGAGCATCACTGCTATTTTTTAATAAGGAACTTCCTGCCAACCTGCATTACTAGATTGTTATAATTATTTTATATTATATCCATTAGTGACACCTTCATTTTAATGAAAGATATTTGCATACTTCATTTAGCTTCTCAAAAATTATGAAACTCTACAACCTGCTTTTAGGCACATCATTTATTTTTCAAAGACAACACCACAACAGGTAAATATTTGTTCCCCCAACTCATTCTGATGAAGTGGTCAATCATCCTTGGACATTAAAGCAAATATTATCACAATATTATTAGCTCAGAACTTGGAAAGTCACAAATCTACTTTGAATCTAGATTTTGCCACTAAGTCCACTAAGTCTACTATACATTGAAACATATACTTAAATCATCTATGGTGGCCTCGTCTGTCAGACTAGCCTTGATGCTAATTCTGAGGATTTCTGATCATCCTTATAAGTTATCTGTGCCTGATACATAACTGTTTAATAAACCATGGATACTATAATGATTTTGTAACAGTACTCAAGCAGGCAAGAGCAGCATTCACCCCTCACATTCCTGTCCAGTTGCATCTCCAGAATTTATGTGGTCGGCCCCATGAGGATTGCTCCAGTTTGATAATGCTCTGTCACGTGTGCTACTCTTCTCAATTTGTCAATATTTCACAGAAGTACCCAGATGAATGATGAATGAACTGTTGGTGTTGATTGAAAGAAAAAGAGCCACAAATCAAGCAGTCAGACACTCATCTACCTTCCCGTAGTTGCTGCTTTCTCAGGAGAGAGAAGTTTCTTTGAACAGCAGGATCAGCAATTGACAAAGACATATTCCCAAATGACACTTTGCTACTTAATCATCTTTAAATATTAAATGTTTCTTAATTTAATAAGAAAGGGGAGTTGAGCCAAACCTGTCCCAGAAACCATCCCTGGAGAAGTAACTGCCAGCAGCAAAGCTGTTGAAATGAATAAATAAGATTTAAAAACTATGGGATAGATGTCAAAAGAGGGGAAGTCAAGTAACATCAACTATAATAAGTAAAAATACAAATGTATTTCAGTATGAAAACTAACTAAATACATTTTTAGATTCAGGTAGTGAGAACAAAATGAGGGCTGATAGAGGGATTGTGAGTTCGCTAATTTTCCATTTAACACAGTGGGAGTCAATATCTTCAGTTTTAATTTAAGAAAAAGATGAAAAAGCAAATTAAATATATTTTTAATGTAGCCATTAGATTCAGTAAAAATAACTTGAATTGTTCAAATAAGCACAAAAAATTTTAAAAATTAAAAAATTATATATAAAGGAAACAGTGGTATAAAAAAACAAGAGCCCAACATAATTGAAGAAAATATCTTAGAAAAACATCTCTGGTTTCAATAAATGTCAGCATAATCAAAATTATTTGTTATTTATTATAAATATAAATAAAACAGACTAAAATAGCATCATAAAGAATCTCTAATTCTACTAAAAATGAAATTTACCTAAAAATTGAAAGTAAATATATAAAAATTAAAGCAGAATTATCATATCAATTGCATGCACATTAAAGTCAAAGAAAGCTTAAACAGCAAAAGACAAATAAGTATATGGATGTTCTAAATCACATACTAGTCTATACACATTTAGGTGATATATAAAGTAAATGTTACCTACTGAAAAATAGCAAACTAGTATTTTAATTACTCACAAATTACAAAAATTTACTATGTGTTAGGTCAAAAAGCAAAAACACCAAGACATTTCATAACGTAAAAATAAATGAATAAATAAATATGCTTTGACTAAAATTTTAAAATATTAATATTAATAAGAAACAAAACAGTAATTACATATAAATGTTCTTTGTAATATTTGAGTGAAAGATTTAAATTACAATATAATTACAAGCTTTAGAAAATTTCATTGATGGAATTATGTGGCACAGTGAATGCAGGAACAAGGAAATAATGTAAATAAATTCATTAATCAGTAAGTTAAAAATTAAATCACCAATTAAATAGATAAGGCTGATTAAAATTATTATTAATGTTGAGGACAAAAACTCAGTTAGTACAGAGGTTAACAGTTGAACTTTTAAGTATAGCCAGCAAATAATTTTCTATAAAATGCTTGGGAGGCTGAGGCAGGTGGATCACATGAGCTCAGGAGTTTGAGACCAGCCGGGCCAACCTGGAGCCACGGCCCATCTCTACTAAAAATACAAAAAAAAATTACCCAGGCGTGGTGTCAGACACCTGTAATCACAGCTACTCAGGAGGCTGAGGCAAGAGAATCACTTGAATCTGAGAGTTGGAGGTTGCAGTGAGCAGAGATTGTGCCACTGCACTTCTACCTGAGTGACAGAGCCAGACTCGGTATCAAAAAATAAAATAAAACAAAATAAAATAAATAAAAGAAAATGTATAGGAACATCAGATGGTCCTTTAAATCTGGCACTCCATCTTTTTTGGTTTATTTGTTGACTTAAGTTAAAATGGATGGGGCAACTTAATAAACATGAACAAATATAGACATAAATTAATAAATTAAGACAAGAAACCTGTCTTTCCTGTGTTAAACATGTGTTTAAGGATAGTTAGAAAATGCATAGATTGTGATAAAGACCTATCTCAGTAATCGAAGAAATCAGAACACAGGATAACAAAATTGTGATATTTAAGAAAAAATAAAAGGAACCCAAAGTTAAGAGAGGAAACACTACAAGGACACTAGAGAATGTGGAGGCATCTGGCACCTATAGCTACAGAAAACATTAAACACAGCAAGAAACCTAGCCAGGTTGGCAAAAACAAATAAACAACCAACAAATATGTTTCATTCTAACAGCCTTTTAATTTCAGTTCCCATTTCTTAATACATTATGTCTGGCACACACACACACATGCATACACACACACACACACACACACACACACACAACTTGAAGAAACTGGATAAGCATCAGAACCAGACTGAGGGAAGACACTGGATTTAAAAGACTTAAAAGTTAAAACAACTATAATTCATATGCTAAGACTTCTAATGGAAAGAGTGGAAAATGCGAGAACAGATGATTAATCTAAGTAAGGATATGGAAACAGAAAGAAATGCTAGAACTCAAAATCGCTGTAACAGAAATAGAGTTGTTTTGATGAGTTCACTGGCAGATTGGACATGCCAAAAGAAAGAAATAGTGAACTAGAAAATATGTCAACAGAAGCTTCCAAAATTGAAATGCAAAGAGAAACAAGGATGAAAAAGACGGAACAGAATATTCGATAACTGTGGGTCAGTTACAAAAAATGTAATACAGGCATAATGGGAAAATCAGAAGAAGAAAGAAAGGAAGTGGGGGCCAGAATAAATATTTGAAGCAACAATGAAGGAGAATGTCTCAAAATTCATGATAAACACAAAACTACAGATTCTGGATGTTAAGAAAACACCAAGAAGAACAAGCACCAAAATATCTACACTTAGGCAAATAATTTTTAATCTGCAGAAAACGAAAGACAAATCCTTACAAGCAGTAGGAAAAACAAAACAAAACAAAACAAAACAAAACAAAACAAAACCCCACAAAATACTATTGAAGAACAAGGATAAGAATTACGTTAGACTTTCACAAACCATGCAAACAAGATCAGAGTGAAGTGAAATCTTTAAATTGCAGAAAGAAGAAAACAAGTCTTGAAAATTCTATCCGAAGAAAGAAGCCTTCAAAAGTTAAGAAGTAACTATATATCACCCGCAGAAATGCTAGTCAAGAAACACTAAAATTTCTTCAGGAAGATGAAAAATAATATTTGTCAAAAACTCAGACATATATAAAAAAGGAAGCATATTGGAAAAGGAATAAATAAAGCTAAAATAAAATATTTTAATTGTTTGTTTGTCTAAAAGATCATTGTTTCGTTAAAGTAATAGTAAGAACAATGCACTGGTGACGTCAGCATATAGGTAAGTGAAATGAGTGACATCGACATAAGACAAAGGAGAGGACTTGGGAATACTCTGTTATAAAGTGCATGCAAACAAAGCAATGTATCATTAATTGAAGGTGGAATTGTTTTAAAAGTTTATTGTAAACTATAGAAGCCATTCGACCATTTTTAAAAGAAGTAAAATCAATATGTAAGTGAAAAGATAAAATGAAATTATAGAAAATGCTAAATTAAAATCAAAGAAGAAAGAAAAATGAAGACTATAAAAAACAAAGAACAAGTGCTGCAAACAGAAAGAATGTACACACACGGTAGATATTAAACCAACTACATCAATAATTATTTTAATGTAAGTGATATAATATCACCAATTAAAAGTTGGGAACTGTCAGGGTGAATTAAGAAAAAAAGACCCAACTCTATCAAAAGAAAACTGGAGTCGCTATATTATTTTTAGACATGTTGGTGCCAGAACAAGGGAAATTATAAGAAATAAAGTAGGAAATTACAGAATGATGAAGGAGTCAATTCTCCAAGAAGACAAAACAGTCCTAAATGTGTCAAAATATATGAGACAAAAACTGACAGAAGTGAAAGGAGAAATATAGAAATCTGCTAACGGGGTTGGAGACTCACGACGCCCTCTTTCAGTAATTGATAGATACGACAGACAGAAAATCAATAAAGATACAGTTAATGTGAACAGCATCATCAATCAATTGCATTTAATTGACATTTATAGAATACTCCATACAACACCGGAACACAGATTCTTCTCAAGCTTGCATGGAATGTCCATCAATATAGGCCACATTCATGGCTATAAAATGCACACTAAGTAATACACAAAAACAAACAAAATGAAGTATGTTTTCAGACCACAACGGGATTAAACTATAAAATGATAGTATAATATAGCTAGAAAATCCTCAAATACCTAAAAATTAAACAATCTAGTTTCACATAATATATAAGTCATAGAAGTCGCAGCAACAATTAAAACATTTTGAACTAAATGAAAATGCAAACTTATGAAAATTGTGGGATGCAATGAAGGAATACTTAGAAGTAAACTTACAGCAATAAATGCATACGTTATATAAGCAGAAATCTCAAATCAGTAACCTAAATTTCCATCTTGGAAAACCAGAGAAAGTAGAAAAATTTATGTCTAAAGCAGGCAGATGAAAAGGATTAGCAAAAATTAGAGCAAAAAAATCAATAAAATTGAAAATAAGAACCTACAGAGAAAATCAATGTAACTAAAAGATGGTTTTTTTGAAAAGATCAATAAAATTGGTAAACATCTATCTAGGCTAACTGAAAAAGACAAAAGACACAAATTGCCAATATTGAAATGAAAAAGAGGTAATAACTATTGATCCCATGGACATTAAAATGATATTAAAGGAACACTACAAATAACTGTATTCCCACAAAGTTGACGAATTAGATGGAATAGAACAAATTCCTTGTTCTACAAACTATCAAAAGTCACATAAAGAAAAACACAATCTGAGTAAGCCTATGTCTATTAAATCAATAATTAGCAACTTTCCAAAACCAAAATGACAAAGCCCAGTAACTTTACTGGTGAATTACTAAACATTTAAAGAAAAAGTGATACCACTTACCTGTAATTCTTTTCAGAAAATGGAAGTGGTAACAATTTCTAACTCATTCTATAGGTCAGAATGATCTATATGGTATGGGTTATAGTTAGATCATTCAGTATAATTGTGTTTAACTTAACATAGAAATATGGATAAATATGCATATAGAGAAGTATTCATAGATGTGTATGCATACTCAAGTTAATATACAAATGTACATGTCCTTTTTTAGCAGAGAAAGGCTGGGAGCAAAGGCACCTCACTAGCAATGACAATACCAGGTGACCAGATGTTGGCTCTCTGGCAAAATGGCACGAGGCAGGAAATATATGAGATAAGCCTAGAGCTTCTTGTAGTTCCAAAAAGTAAAAAAAATGTTCAAAGCACATAGCAACTAAAATAGAAAACAAAACCTCCAGAATTTGGGAGAGAGAAATATGAAAGGTACTAGAGATCTAACTGAAAAAACTCCTAGTGGTTAAATCTAGAACAATTTGGGGAAAATAATGTAGTATTGGATTATAATTCAAGGGATAAAGTAAATATCCATAAAACCATATTGATATAAATGCATGATTTAATGCATAACAAATGGAAGAGAATAGACAAATCTCCCACACAAAATATTCCAAAGGGAGTAGGGCAGAACTCTCTACTTTCTACAATCCTTGTAATCTGAGCTGTGCACAGTAACTTCCTTCCCTGGAGGACAGTATGAAAAAACCTGGAGAGTCACCTTATAATGGAGAAACCTGGAAAATACTGCCTCAGCCAATCACTTTAACATCAGCAGTGATAAGTCATGCGATTAACATGCACCTTTGATACGATGTGATGAAACCAGCATCTTACCTATGCTGTTTTGCTCTCCAGAGCACATGACCCCACTGTTAGCATGAGAAAAACATCAGATAAATGGCGATAGAGAAACATTTTACAAAATACCAGACCGGTACATGTCATAACTGTCAAGATCATCAAAAACAAGGAAGGCCTGAGAAACTGCCAGTCTAGAGGAGTCTAAGAAGAGATGGTGACTAAATGTAATGTGCTGTTGTGGATGAGATTCTGGACATTAGGTTAAGAAAAATCTAAAAACATGATTGATTATACTTAATAAATTGGTATTGGTTTTTTAATCATGCAAATGTACCATACTCATATTGATGTTAAATTGTGAATAAGGGGGAAACCGAGTGTGTGATAAATGGGAACTCTACACTGCCTTTGCCATGTTTTTCACAACTAAATGAGACTGAACATCATATGAATCCACACAAGACGTTATTTCATGGGCTGTTTCTTTGTGTATCCTTTACATAGGCTAATGGCATAAAGGCCGCACGGTTCAACCGCCACCATTTTACAGGGTGTAGAAGTTATATCAGGTCGACCTGGGTTGAGCTTTGCTAATAGCCTTATTTAATCACCCCTCCAAAAAAAATCTTTAAATTGAAGATACATATGGATGTAGGAGAAACAGATTGAGAGGAGAGAGGTCAAGGTTATAACTCTTAAAACATACCTCTGCTGATGAAGTTTTGCTTCTTTGCTTAACCAGCATCTGTTTTGAAATGAGTACCATCTTACAGAATTCGACAAACCCTTGCTTAACTAAAAGGCTCTACATTTCTGAATAGAGTCCAATTAAGATTGCTTGGATGAGACAAGATTTTCTTCAAAATATAAAATTTGGTAACATATATTCAACTAGTGACCATATTTTCAATTTTTTTTTAGAGATGGAGGTCTCCTTCACCCAGACTGCAGTACAGTGATGCTGTCATAGCTCAATGCAGCCGCAAAAGCTCAGAAGATCCTTCCACTTTCACCTCGACAGCAGCTGGGACTATAGGGCTGAGTCATCAAGCCCAGCTAATTTTTTCTTTTAAAAAATTATTTTTTACAGACAGGAATCTTGCTATGTTGCCCAGGCTGGTCTTGAACCCTAGCCTCAAGCAACACTCTTGCCTTGGCCTCTCAAAGTGCTGGGATTACAGACATGAACCACCATCCCCAGCCTCAATTTTATGCCAACTTGGTGCATTATCATTTCCTCTTTGCCTGATAAACTATTTGTTAACACTTACGTTAAGATTTTTGTTCTCGAGATTTGGTACCAGATTGAAATTATACATACTATATAATTGTATAAACTGTGTGTATATTTTTCATACATACATATACATATGAAATACCATACACATGATTCTTTATGTTTCCAAATTCAATTAATGAATTAAGATCTGTATGAGTTCTGAGACATAGAATTACTGATTTTCAAGATTTTTAATTTTGCCTAATTCAAGAACTATTATATTATAGCGCATTTGTAAAGATAACACAAAAATGTATCAACACTAAATTATATTTTTAAAAACAAAATCAAATAGTTGTTGAAAGTTTATTTAGATGTCACGCATTGGGACTATTTACATGCTGAAAACAGTTAAAATAGAAGATTGTCACAATATACTTTTTAAAATTGGCTTTTCGGTTAACATTAATTTACATTGTAAAAAATTGCTTAGTTAAGACAGAAAGTTTTTCAAAAATCTAAAAAGGTTTTCAAAAGTTTAATAAGACAAATCTTGTATAAACTCAATAAATAAATAAAACACGTTTTTCTATAGAACTCCGGTTAGAAAAATTACTATTTATTATGTGAAATATTATTTTACATAGGCTATTTTACCTACCTTGTACCTGATCCTAGAGGTACCTGTTAAGTAATTCAGTAAGGTTAATTGTTGCAATCAGACATATAGGCCTTTAAAAAATTTAATAGACATATCTGCAAATATACAATTGAACTTGAATAGTTTTTAAGCTTTAAACTTCTATTTCAAAGAGATGGGCCTGAAGAAATAGAGCATGTTGAGTTTCATGAAAATCTGAATTCCCTTTCACACTTTTCTTTTTATAAATATAACTCTCAAACAAAACATAACTAGAGATCCACAGAAACTCTCAAGTTCAACCAGTGTCTTATAAAAAGGAAAGATCTGCCTGTTTTCTAAGCCTCTAGTATTCAGGTCTGTGACAACCCTTTTATCACACAGATACAGGAAAAGCTTCTAACAATTTCTGAACAATATATATAGTGAAAAGATTGTTAGACCTATATTTAAAAAGAAAAAGACCAAAATTTATGTATTTTAGGAATTTTAAATTTATAAGAATATCAACTCCAATATATACTTATAGTTGTCTTAATTAGAAAGCTATGTCTTCATTATGTTACATATTTATCATAAAATGATTGTTTTAGACTGCATCCATGACATTTTTCTGCAGAAAATACTTCAGAAATAAAAATGCATTATTCAATTCAGTGTAATAGTTTATACTATAGAGTATGGTAATATTCCAAGCTATAAAGAATAATTCTGTAGCCCTGAAGTAACAGAAAATAAGCTGCTTTAGATAAGCAAATAAAAAATGGATTCTTACTCTCTTATTCTTGAAGCACATCACTAATCTCCAAAATAACTAGCAATAGCTAGTAAAATTCAAACTAATCTTTGCTGGTGGAAATGGAAAATGAGGTTTTGAAGAAGGAATGTCTAAAATAAGCATAGAAATCACAGGACTTCACTGCAATTTCGAGACAAAAGATGCTAATTTTTGGAAAGAGGCAATTGCTAAAAAGTACTTGCAGAAAATAACTTGTCTTTATGTAAATTTTACTTTCTACCCAGCACAGTTTTGTTTCTTTTTGTTTTTTAGATTTTTGACTCTTCAAAGCACAGGTGCTGTGCACTTGTGGGCCTGATAATTACCTGTCCACTGGAATATGAAGAAACACGTACCAGAAACCTCTTAACAAGTTTAACCCATAGAGAGGTGCTGTGAGAGTTTAAAGGAAGTGATTCTATCTGGGTCTTCATCAGCAGCATGAAAATCTATTCAGAATTATGGCACAGTGAAAGAAAAAGAGTCCAACAGGCCTCCACGTGGATCTGAAATGTGATTTACTCTCCAGAATCTTAGCAAGTGCTTAACCTAGCTCAGTTTCTCATTTATGTGGTGAGGATCATAATACCGTAACTTGTGCTATCTGTTTTCTATTAAATCCTGCTTTCCTGCACTGGTCCCAGCCTGGAAGACAAGGAAATTATACTTTCAAGAAAGTTCTAGTTCCAGGCTGAGAAGGGGCCTGTCCCACCATGGCTTATTTCTTCCTATATTTATTAGGTTAAAATAGGGATAATGCCTTTAGTAGGTTAGCTCTAGGCACTAACTGTACATAAAGGAAAAGAAAATTACCCACCAGTGGTCTCCATTATGTGAAAATTTGATTTTTTTTGCTGTTAGGAGAGTAACTAAGAAAGATTCATCTTGGCATCTGTTGCCGGAATACTGGGAGCAGTAACTTACAAGACACCTGTGAGCCATGGGAGGTTGAGTGGAGTGTTGGATATCACAGCAAACACAGCTTCTGTAAGACTGTCATTGTTACTGGATGAATGCTGTACTGATGTTACTGGGAAAAGACGTTGGAATAATACACATCCCACATGAGAGTATACATTTTCTTGACTGATTGATGTAGACCTTGCCAATTAAAATAGTTCAAGGAGATCCAGAAGTGAGCAGACAGAGCCACACAAAATATCAAACCCTCAGGGCTTTAGCATGTCATTTCCAAGTATGTACATTGTTTTCAAACTATACGTTGTTTTCAAACAATTTCAGTACTACAAAATTTCCTCTAAGCACGGTTTTTACTGCATTCTACATGTTTAGATAAGTCACATCTCATTTTCATTGTGTTTGAAATATTTTTAAATTTACTCTTGAGACTCCTTCTTTGACCCGTGTGCTATTCAGAAATTGGTCTATTAATCTCCAAGATGGGGTTTCCAGCTATTTTTGTTATTGATTTCTAGTTTAATTTTATTATGATCTGGGCATTTATTTTGTAAGATTTCTATTTTTGTAAATTTGTTGTGTTTTATGTCCCAGAATGTAGTCTATATTGGTGAATGTTCAGTGATAGCTTGAGAAAAATGTGTACTCTGTTGCTGTTTGGTGAAGTCGTATGTAAATATCAATTCTATTCAGCTGATGGATGGTGCTGGTAAGTTCAACTACATCCTTGCTGATTTTCTGTCTGCTGGATCTTCCATTTCTGTAGAGGAGTGTTAAGGTCTCCAACGATAATACTGAAATCATTCTTGCTCTGAAGTGTGCTTTGTCTGTACTGAATATAGCTACTCCCACTTTCTTTTGATTAGTATTACTAGGCATTTTTTTCTTTATTTTTTCACTTTCAATCTACCTGTGTTTTTATAAAGTGGGTTGAGCCTTTTTTTTTTTTTTGCTTTGTTTTGTTTTTTTCCATTCATTCTGACAAGTTCTGTTTTTCTGTTGGTAACCACTGATGTTTAGAGTAATTATTAGTTTAGTTGATTTGTATCTCCCTTGTTACTATTTTTTTACTATTTTCTGTTTGTTGCCCTTGTTATTTTTTTTTTGTCTTCCACTCTTTTCTTGCCTTCTCTAGTTTTAATTATTTTATATGATTCTATTTTTCTCCTGTCTTAGCATATCAATTATACTTATTTTTAAATATTTTTTATTGGTTGCTATGTCTTTGAACTACACATTTACAATTAACCCAAGTTTCATTTCAAATAGCGTCATACCACTTCACTGGACGTGTAAGTACTTTGGAATAGATTATTCCCAATGCCTTCCTTACATCCCCTTGTAACATTGCTGTCATTCATTTCATTTTCCATAAACTATCATCACTGAGCGTTTCAATACTACCAAAACCAATGAGAATAGAACAAGTAGATGTTATTTTACCCCACTTATTCCTTCTCTAGTGCTCTTTTTCTTTATGTAAATCTGAATGTCTGGCTTATATTCTTTTTCATCTTTCTGAAGAATTTCTTACCACTTTTATCAAGGTAGTTCTATTAGAAAGAAAATTTCCTCATTTTTTCTTGTCTGGAAAAGTCTTTTTTCCTCTCATTTTTAAAGTATTATTTCACTAATACAAAGTTCTAGATTGGTGAGTTTTTTTTTTTTTCCTTTTAGAATTTTAATCATTTCACTCTGTTCTCATCTTGCTTGTGTGGTTTCTGAAGAACAGGTCAATGTAATTTTTAATCTCTGCTCCTGCATAGGTAAGGTATTGTTTTTTTCCTCTGGCTTTCAAGATTTTCTCATTGTCTTTGATTTTCTGTGGTTTGAAAATTATATACCTATGCGTAGATTTTGTGGTATTAGCCTGATTCCTGTTCTCCAAAATTCCTGGATGGGTTGTTTCTTACTTATCATTAATTTGGGGGATTTCTCACTCAGTATTTCTTGAGATACTTTTTCTTTTTCTTTTTTTTTTTTTTTTTTTGAGACAGAGTTTCGCTCTTGTTACCCAGGCTGGAGTGCAATGGCGTGATCTCGGCTCACCGCAACCTCCGCCTGCTGGGTTCAAGCAATTCTCCTGCCTCAGCCTCCCGAGTAGCTGGGACTACAGGTGCACGACACCACGCCCAGCTAATTTTTGTATTTTTAGTAGAGACGGGGTTTCACCATGTTGACCAGGATGGTCTCGATCTCTTGACCTCGTGAGCCACCTGCCTAGGCCTCCCAAAGTGCTGGCATTATAGGCGTGAGCCACCGCGTCCGGCCCCAAATACTTTTTCTCTTATTTTCTTCTCCTCCTTGTATTCCTCTTATGCGTATCTCACAGCTTTTGTAATTCTCCTCAGTTCTTGAACATTTGGTCCTGCCATTTCAGTCTTCTTTCTCTAGGCATTTTTGTTTTACAAGTTTCTATTGACATTACTTGGTGATCCCTGATTCTTTCTTCTGCTGTGTTCAGTCTTTTGATGAACATTGTTAGCCTGTACTTGATTTCTGGAATTCCCTTTTTATGCTTTCTCAGAGTTTGGTCTCTCTTCTTACATTATCTCTCTGTTTTTGCATGGTTTCTGACTTTTAAAATTAGAGCCCTTAGCACATTTATCATAGTTGTTTTAAATTCTAGGCCTGATAATCTCACCGTCTATGCTGTATCTGGGTCTGGTTCTGATGCTTACCTGTCTCTTCCAAATGCTTTGTAATTTTATGTTGCAAGCCAGAAGTGACATCTGAGTAAAATGAACTCAGTGAGGCAAACAGGCTGTTAGTGTGTGGTTTATGTTATCTGGTTTATTGTTTGCTGTAGCTGTAAGTATCAGGCTACGATTTTCTGTGGTATCTTTGTTTGTGTCTCCCCTGTTGTCTTTGGGATTTCCCAATTTTTTTTTTCTTGAAAAGGCCTGAGATGTGCAGTTCTTTCAGTTATATTCCCTTGTTACCTCCTTATAATACACCTGTGCCTCTGAACTGCGGCATTTGCAGCTGCTTCTCATTTCCCCAACCTCCTCTCTTAATTAAGAAGGAAAGAATAGACGGAGCTAGAAGTGGGTATTTCCTTCCCCCCTCATGGAAGACTTAGACCTGGGTGTTTTGTTTCCCCCATGTGGAGGGCTACGGAGGGACATAGTTGAATTTTCCCCTTTTCAGATCAGTAAGGCTATAGTAAAAACCCAGCAGCATGGGTTTTGCAGAAACCCCGAGTAGTTGTGAGTCTGGTAGAATAGTTTCTGTAGAGGGCAGGCCTAGTGAAGAACAGAATGTTCTGGCTCTACTTCAAAATGGCTACTTTTGGAAAACTGGAAGCAAGAGAATATTTTTTGGTCATTGATTTCTATTTTGTTCTGCTTTTTTCTTGTGGGAACAGAAATGATGACTTCCAAGTTCCCCACATGCTGGAAGAGGAACCCTGGTAGGGCTCCTAGAATAAATCTCACAAAAATGTCAGGGCCCTCATGGGATTGTCAACTCTCAAACTTACCCACCATGAACAGCTATCAACTTATCAATTGCTATTTAGGTTTACCTAGCAGACTACTAGTGATATCGGTGTTAAAAAGAAATTATTTGGGTAGCTCGTGAGGGTACAGGAGTCCTCGGTAAGGTTTTCCTTTTAATAAAAAGCAGTCCCCAAATAATTTCTTTACTAACAAAAAGTAGCCTGAAAAATCAAGCTACGCAAGCTGGAGGCTTGCATAGGTGAACACTGGCCACTGTGCCAAGAACCAGTTGTATCTAATGTGGAGATTTTCTCTTCCCTTTTCTTTGTTGCTGTATGTGAGGGTGTCATGGCACCAGCCAGACAGAGACCCGATCTGCGTAATAAAAGATTAGGGTGGGATAGCTCCAGCCTCTTCACAGGCTATGTAAATGGCACACTTGGTCCAACCAATCCCCTGGACCTTATGTAAACCAGACACCTCCTCCTCATGCCCCTCTATAAAACCAACCACATCCTGCCATGAAAAGGAGAGATCTGATTGGAACTCCCCTCCCTCTACACTGGGGAGCTTTTCTCTTGTTTCATTCACCTGTTCAACTTTCCACTCTTAAACCCACAACTTGTGCATCTGTGTCTTAGTTTTCCTTACAGTGAAACAAACCTTGGGTATTTCCCCAGACAAATGACACGGGTTCACTAATTCCTGCCGGGTTTTCTGCTCCAGCAAATTGTAATTCTCTACACTCTCCTGTGTGTCTGTCCAATTTGGGGGGGTACCAGCTTTTCCTGTGACTTCAATTATCTGATGGATCTGAAAAGGTCATCAATTTCTATTTTGTTCTGCTTTTTTCTTGTGGGAACAGAAATGATGACTTCCAAGTTCCTCACATGCTGGAAGAGGAATTGGAAGTCCCCCATATGTCCTTGATTATTTCTTATCCTCCACTATTGATAGTACCTAGCATGGCAGAGTGGTGAACTAAGCCCGTGTCAACAATAGGCTAATTCATCAAAGGAAGCAGACCTGAGGAGCCCCTGGTACTCAACAATAGATGAGATAAGGCACTTTCACACTCAATACAACTTTGTCACGACAACCATGTATTTAACTGAGACTAATATTTTTCTATATTTTATTTGTGAAAAACTGAGTTAAGTAGATGCAACTAAAAACCAGAAGTGTAAGATTCCCAAGCTCCCTCTGGGCTCTTGCTTTTAATGTGTTGTATTAATCTTTTTTTTTTTTTAATGATACTTTGACATCTAAGGGGCTTTTGGATCCGGAGAGAGGGGGGCGGGAAACTGCCTGTTCCATCATAAGCTAATTCCTGGAGATAGTAATCAACTTATCTTAGTGCACATATTTCATATGCAAAGCAACCAGCCCTGAACCCATACCCTTCATCCTCCTTTATCTAACTCTCACACACCAAGCAGATATTTCCCCTGTCCTAAGTCACTCCCAAGCCAGGTGTCAGATAACTAGGGACTACCCCTATCGCCCAGGGCTTGCCAAATTCCAAGCTTGTTAAGTTGCTCACTGTGCCTCACCAATTCCATTCTACAGAAACCACAATAAATACTTATGTCCATGCATCTCCCAGTTTCTTCTGCCCTTGGCCAAGGCTAGTACTTCTTTGTGTGGTCCTGCATGGATTGGCATGGAGTGTCCTCTCCTCCTGGAAACCATGAGTGATAAATTTTTCTTTTAATGGCATTGACCTCTTTCTGTCTGTCACCTGACTGCTCCTGATTAAAAGAAAACTCTGGTACATTTTAAAACATGCATTTTTGAAACCGCCCAATGGGTTCACCTTGCCCACTGCCTAGACAGAGCCGATTTATCAAGACAGGGGAATTTCAATGGAGAAAGAATAATTCACATACAGCCAGTTGTGTGGGAAACCAGAATTTTATTATTACTCAAATTAGTCTGTCTGAGCATTAGGGGATAGGAGTTTTAAAAGGTATTTTGGAAGAGAAGAGCTTGGGAAGTGGGGAGGACTGATTGTTCAGGTTGGAGATGGGCTCACAGGTGGGGTAGAAGTGAGGTTTTCTTGCTGTTTTCTGTTCCCTGGTGAGATCGTAGAACTGGTTGAGCCAGATTACAGGTCTTGGTGGTGTCAGCTGATCCATCAAATGCAGGGACTGGAAAATATCTCAAGGCTCATCTTAGGTTTTACAACAGTGGTGTTACCCGCAGGAGCAATTTGGGGAAGTTCCGATTCTTGTAGCCAGAGGCTGCATGACCCCTAAACTGTAATTTATAACCTTGTAGCCAATTTGTTACTTCTGCAAAAACAAACTAGTCCCCAAGCAAGAAAGGGGAAGGGTTTCTGGGGAAGGGCTATTATCAATTTTGTTTCAGAGTCAAACCATAAACTAAATTCCTTCCCAAGGTTAGTTTGGCCTACACCCAGGAATGAAGAAGGACAGCTTGAACGTTAGAAGCAAGATGGAGTCAGTCTCTGATCTGTTTCACTGTCATAATTTCCTCAGTTACAATTTTTGCAAAGGTGGTTTCATTTTCATTGATATACAATGTCAACACCTAAAAAACGTAACTTTTCTCTACACACAGTGCAGAAAAATACAATCTAAAGTGGTCATTGTTTAAGGAACTTTGGCCTTTCTTAGGAAGGATGTGTTCTGTTTCCCTCATTTTAATGGTTAAACTTAGACTATTACTTTATAAAATAAGATTTGTAGAAAACTAGCTTTTCCAACGTTTATCCACTTGACAGATATTAAATAATGAATACCTTCATTATTTAATTAAGCAAGTATCTATTTATTGCTCATTTACTATTGAGGTGGCATTGTTGTCTAGGGGCTCGTTGCCTCGTGCTGAGGAAGTCAAGTACGTGGACGCAACCACGGCATGTGTATACCTATGTAACAGTCCTGCTGTACATGTACATGTACCCCAGAACTTAAACTGTAATTTAAAAATAAAAAATAATAAAAAAAAAGAAGTAGGCTTAGGAGTGGAGGTTTAATAATAGGCAAAAGAAGGAGAAAGGACAACAGCTCTCTCTTGCCAGAAAGAAGGCCTCCTGAATGGGACTTCCAGCCCAAAGCAGAGTGCACTGGATTTTATAGACAGGCTTGAGGAGGTGGTGTCTGAATTACCCAGGGCCCACATATTGGCTTGATCTGCTGTGATGTTTACGTAACCCCCAAGGAAGATGGTTGCCCCACCCTAATCTTATTATGCAAATGAGGTCTTTGCCTGGCCAGCGTCACAGTGCCTGCTCCTTGCTGTACACTGGCTGGCAAAGAAAAGGGAAGATGGAGCCGCCATTTTGAATATGCCTAGTCCCAGGTAGCCCCTTCCTATTGGCACAGCTGTGAGCATTCATCTGTGCAAGCTTCCAGCTCATGTCTGTAGCTCGATTTTACAGACTGCTCTTTGTCAGAAAAGAAGATGATTTGTGGGCTGATTTTAATTAATTTTAAAACCAACGTGTGGACTTCCTTACCATATCTCAATATTTTATTTTTTTCTTTTTTTTTTTTTTTTTAAGAGACAGAGTCTTGCTCTGTCACGAGGCTGGAGTGCAGTGGTGCAATCTCGGCTCACTGCAGCCTCTTCCTCCTAGGTTCAAGCGATTCTTCTCCTCGGCCTCCTGAATAGCTGGGACCACCACGCCCGGCTAATTTTTTTGTGTTTTTAATAGAGACGGGGTTTCACCATGTTGGCCAAGATGGTCTCGATCTCTTGACCTCGTGATCCGCCCACCTCGGCCTTCCAAAGTGCTAGGATTACAGCCGTGAGCCACCGTGCCCGGTCTAATTTCTTATTAACTCCTATGTTACCATGTTGGAGGTGCTCTGTTAGGCGCTGAATAGTGAACAAAACAGATCCTGTCCTCATTCACGCTTCACTATTTTTGTTGTGATTTAGGCAAACTTCTCAGCTTTGCTGTGATTTCTCTAATGTACTAGAATGTGCACAGTGTATATATAAAAGTCAAAAATGTTTTGCACTTCATTGTATAATGAAGAAGGTCTCCAAATGAGATATTTAATGAGATGTTTTTCATACGGGATAGGACAATTTTAAGCATTGCATTCTGTCAGGCGAGGAAAAAATGCAACAATTTTTAATTTAGAAAATGATCAAATTTAAAATTATATAAAATGACCAAGTATAGCAGGAATAATTATAGTAATTATTACACTGTGCTAAAGATATTAACAGAAATATAATGGAATTTCTATTTCTGCCATCTCACAGATACTGATTTCAACAACTCCTGGAGTCCTAGTACCAGAAGGGAGAAAGCTTTTTATATGTTTTCTTTTTTCTTTACTTACAGCCACATGAACTCATTCTTATGAATTGGGGGATCTAAATTTTCCCCTGTTCTATTTACTTCCAATTCATATTAACTTCCTCCTTACCTTTTATATCTTCATATCTAAAAATATATATATTTTTAAATTTAGAAGTTTAGAGATTTTTATTGCTTCCACACTATTAGTACCATGTTTACAAATGCGTACTCAATTTGAACAAATTTGAATAATTAGAGTGAAGACTTATAAGATTTTAGAAACTATGCATTTACATTTCTTCATTAAAGACAAGAAATTGAAGCTATGTGACTGCTCAGTGTTAAGTGCTCTGTGAACAAAACACACATTGACGCAGTGTCATACACACACACACAGACACACATACATGCACACATACACATGCATATAGTCACATATTGTTATGGAAACTTAATGCCACTTATATTAAAAACAGTTTGAATCTTAAGTAAAGTGAGTTAGATATTCAGCAACTTAAATGTAATTTAACATATATTTACTAAACTAAGATGTATTGATAAAATACTGGATTTCTATTACAGGATGCTGGATTATGCATTAAGTTGGATTTACCTCCCACAATTGATATAAGTTTAAATATCCTCACAGATAATTAAAAGTTTCCAGGCTAGGGCAAATCATAGTTTAAGATGGGGAGAGCGGTCATAAATACGTTATGTGCTATATTACTTTATGACCATAATGCCATCCTTCTTCACAGAACCCAACTGTAATAGTTTCAAGCCTACAAGATGCGATACCAGTAGTCTTAACATTGTGAAAGGTCAGAAAGCAGCATGGAAGTACTGTCTTTATGAATCATACATGGAACAAGACAGCAGTTGTTTGTCACTTTGAGACCCCCGCTCAGCAGACAGGAGCCTTACAGGACTTAAGGACAACTTCTTAAAGGATTACTGAGGTTGGCTTTTGATTGAGATATCATTTTTCTTGGGCTGAACTCTGGTCTAATCTTGCTTCCCTAGCTCTTTCCTTTCAATACAGATCTGAGTTTTACAATATTTTGGGTAAAATAAAAGACAGAAATCACTAGCGTCATGTAGTTACTGTTTTTCTGCTGTTAAAAGATGCACCCAGGAAAGAATATTGTGCCGACATCTTTTACCAGTCAGGCTTAAGGAGAAGGACTGATTTAAAATATATGCTTTGAAACTTTTTAGTATCTTAGAGAAGTTAGATAGGAAGGTATTGCTATTATCCTCATTGCACAGATTGGAAAGTGAGACAGAGGAGTTGAAGTGACTTGCCAAAGGTCAAATAGTTAGTAAGCGGCAGTGCTGGGACTGGAGGCCAGTGCATCCTGTTTCAGAGTCCAGGCATCAGGCACGGCACAGCCTCCGATGAGCTGACACAGTAAGAGATGCTGTTGGAAGCAATAACTCGATTGTGCAGATGAAAACTTGGCTAGAACCTTATGGAGAAAAAGTCAATAGTAACTGACATTTTTAAACAATGATTCTGCAGAAAATTCTCTTCCACTTAAGCGTTTTGTTTTAAAAGCACGAGATTTGACTTTCAGATTATGTTCAAAGTCTGAGCTGACAGGATCTTTGGCTAGTCAGGAAGAATTTCCAAAAGAAAATACTCCTGTAACAGGGCTTGAAAACAGGAAGCGAAGCCAGGAGGGCACATTGATTTTGTGAAAGCCTGGGAAGCTCGGAACCAATGATACAGGATTGATTGTCAATGCGAAAAGAGGAAGCTACAGCCTATCAGTCTACAGATTAAGCGTGATTCTTTCTAATCAGTTGCTGTCAACGTTTCAAGTACTAATTCAGCAAAAAATAGCAGAGGGCTATAGGATAGCTTTCAAAGCCATTAACTATTAACTTTATTATGAATTATGTCACTTACTGTTAATACATGGACCAAAGGACATGTCTTTTCCTCAAGCTAAATACTGTGATTTTCATTTGACACATTTTAAAACATTATTTATATTATATATAATATATATCTGTGAGTATATACTATATATAAATAAAATATATTTTACTATATACAAACATATATAATAAAAATATATATACATTTTAAATATATATACACGTGTGTGTGTGTGTGTGTGTATGTGGAGACAGGGTCTTGCTATATTGCCCAGGCTCTTCTAGAATTCGTGGCTTCAAGCACTCCTTTTGCCTCAGCCTCCCAAAACATTGGGATTACAGGTGTGAGCTACCATGCCTGGCCCCTGACACACATGTTTTCTGATTCAGAAGAGAAGCAGGGAGTAATTTGAGATGCTTCCTAATGATAATAATAAACAGGAGGGGAAAATGCAAATAAGAAGAAATGCTATTTAGATCTTTCCACAAGAGGAGTTTACTTGAGTCATTACCTTTTAGAAGAATGTTTATTTTGGCAGCTATAACTGAGGTCTCAACTCTGGTTTGCCTGTGCCTCGGATGGAAACAGACATTGCCGAGGCAGATCCCTTTCTGCGGAGTCTGCTGGCAAAGTTTCCGCTAAACACAGACGACTACCCGAAAACAGACCCCTGCCAACACCAAAGGACACTCAAAACAGATATACTTTCTAGCCGAAGGGATACAAACTTCTTCGTAAATTTCCAAAGACTATATTTTTAAGGTTTCAGAATTATGTGGTTGCTGTTGGAACTACTCAAATTTGATGTTGTATCAGGAATGCTATCACAGATAATAGGTAAATAAATGGTATGGCTATATTTAAAAAAAACTGTAATTGCAAAAAAAAAAAGATATAGGCTGGGTTTGTCCACAGGCTATAGTTTACTAACCTCTTTTTTTACTCATAAATGCAAAGGGAAATCCAAAGACTAAAATACATTTAAGGAAAAGAAATACTGTGAAAGGAAATGACCAAGATGAACAAATAATGCAATTAAGCCAAACGAAAGAAAACATTGATGGAAAAGCAGTAAAATAGTTAAAATCTCAGGTCATCCTCTAAGAAAGACGAGGCAACCTAAGAAAAAAGAAAAAGAAAATAAAAAGGTATATTGTAAATTAAATACTTCATGTCAACTTAAAAAAGAAAACAGGCAGAATCAATATTAAAATAGAAATGACCTGAATTCAAATAAAATGGAAAGAAAAAAATGTATGGAACAAATAGAAGAAAATTTAAGGGCCAAAAAAAAAAAAAAAGACCAAGAAAAAGGAGGATGTCTATAATTCCAGAAAGACAGAATAGACAACTTAGAATAATGAATGAAATAAAAAGACTTCTCATTATGGAGAGCAAGCAAGCCTTTATACTAATGTAACTTATAAGGTGCTAAACAAGATAACTCATACATATGCAGGTTTTGATGACACTGAAGAACTCCAAATACAAAAATGCACTTCCTCAAAGCATCCAGAGAGGGAGAGGGCAATATAAGTTGAGAAAGTAACACACTTTTTCTTCAAAAAATATACAAAATGGAAAGAACAAAAAAATTTGTCACGAGCAACAAGGTATGCTGAAAAACACTGGAGAAGTATCTTTCCCCATATTCTGGGAAAAACGATTTGGAAGTTAAATGTCTATGCTCAGACAAACTCTCAGTCCCATCTGACACTAAGATGAGTATGTTATTAGCTATTTGAAGGCTTCAGATTTCTTTCAATTACCTCCAAAAATTTTCACCACATTGTCCTAAGGATTATATATATATTTTAGAGATATATGATATATAATTTTACATAGGGGATATATAATCATATAGATTATATGTAAACATATGTATAATATGTAATTATATAAATGATATATAAATATATATGATATGTGATATATGATGTAAAATTACATAGATAAGATAAAAAGTTGGGGGGTTCATGACTAGCCTGGCCAACATGGTGAAACCCCATTTCTACTAAGAATACAAAAATTAGCCAGGCATGGTGGCAGGCATCTGTAATCTCAGCTACTCAGGGGGCTGAAGCATAAGATTCCCTTGAACTCAGGAGGCAGAGGTTGCAGCGAGACAAGACCTTGCTGCTGCACTCCAGCCTGGGTGACAAAGCAAGACTCCATTTCATACACACACACACACACACACAAACACACAAACATACACAGTCTTCTTTCTTAACCATCTATATTTATTTATATATTTTTTGAGACAGAGTCTTCCTCTGTCCCCCAGTCTGGAGTGCAGTGGCTCAATCTCAGCTCACTGCAACCTCCACCTCCCAGATTCAAATGATTCTCCTCCTCAGCCTCCCAAGTAGCTGGGATTACGGGAGCCCACCAACACAGCCGGTTAATTTTTTTTTTTTTTTTTGTATTTTTAGTAGAGACGGGGTTTCACCATGTTGGCCAGGCTGGTCTTGAACTCCTGATCTCAGGTGATCTGCCGGACTTGGCTTCCCAAAGTGCTGGGATTACATATGGACTTTATGTCTTGAATTTCACAAGACTTTCTAGTTGCCAAAACAGAATGATCTTCCCTCACCCATACTTATGTTTCTGCAATCACTTGAGTTATCTTATACTGTTGTCCAATCTCTCCTAATTATAAACATCCTATTGTTTGGTTTCTGAAAAGTCCATTTTAAAATTAATGTATTTTTTGTCTCTTGACCCTTTTCTGGCTGCTCTTCTTTAATCAGCCCTTAAGCTCCCCAGCCTTAACTTTTCCCACTCTACTTTCCTAGTAAAATAGCATTTTCTTCTATGACCAAAGTGTGTCCTACACGGCTAGTCCTTTAGTATCTCTCACCCTGATATTTATCCAAAATTGCAAAAAACAAACAAACAAAAACCATCCAGCCATAAGTCTATGGATGCCCCATCAAGTCTCCAGTTAGACATCTCTAAAATAACAGTTTTTAGTTGGTTCTCTATCCTCCCAAATTAGGTCTGTTCTTGGATCCACTGTCACAGCTGAGGGTGACTCTGTCTTTCTTGCACATATTCACATTTCACCAGCATTTGCTTCTTCCCTCATCTTCTTCTCCCATGACTCTGCCCTTTCCTCGATTTTCCACTTCTAACCAGTGACCACCAGTAAACCATATGTAGAAAGATGAAGATAATACTCCTCAGTCATACTTCAGGAAAAATAGATGCTGGCCTATACACAGTTTCCTCCCTTTTTCCCCTTTTAACTCAAATAGGAGCTGAGGTGAACTAATAACCGTATAGGGATGGAGGAAGATGCCATTGGGTAGGGCAGGACTGTGTAGATTAACTGAAGACACATTGAATGAGCCATCTGATGCCACTGTGTATGGAGCCCTTGACTCCGTGAATTCACCTACAAATATTTTATTAAGAAACTGAGAAATGGTAAGGGCTGATGATATGACGATAGCTTCAAGCAGACGCAGGTCGTGGGCCTAGGCTGCCTTGAAAAACCTACAGTCTGTCTCAGTTCCTTATATCTATTTCAGCAATGTCTCAGTATTCTTCTCCACCTTGTACTGTGTCAGGTTTCCTTGTTTAGATCCTCTTCATTAGTCTTTGCCATCTGTATTAGTATTTGCTATGGTTTGAATATTTGTGCCCCGTCCCAAATTCCTATATGGAGACTCTCACCACCAAGAGAATTACATTAGAACATGGGGCCGTTGGGGGTGATTATATCATAAGGGCAAAGCCTTCTTCATCTGGAATAATACCCTGATTAAAGAGTTAATTTAGTAAAAATAATTATGCCATTCAAGTCCTGAAAAAATACATAATCATGTAAGAATTAAATACAAATATTTTAGTGTCTGTCAAATCCCACTACATATTGTATTCACATCTATTCTCTTCTCCTGTAATGCTCCTAGCCATCCCCCAAGCCAAATTCCATTTTTCAAAGGAAAATAAGTGACTATTCCTTTATTAAATCTGGCATAGGTATCTCATTGATACCTTTGGAAAGTATACTGTCACTAGTCTGCATTGCTAATTAAAGAAGGGCCCTGACTTCTTCCAGGGATTTTCTGATGTACTGTAAGAATTCATTACGGTGTTTTGACATGTAATAATGTCCTCCAGACAACTGGGACATAAATGGACTTTCCTTCTGCTCCTTATGCTTTTCAAGCTTATGTGATTTGATTTGTTATTTGTTTTGAATCATCATTGTATTAGTTCGTTTTCATGCTGCTGATAAAGACATAACTGAGACTTGGAAGAAAAAGAGGTTTAATTGGACTTACAGTTCCACATGGCTGGGGAGGCCTCAGAATCATGGTGGGAAGTTGAAAGGCACTTTTTGCATGGTGGTGGAAAGAGAAAAAATTAGGAAGATGCAAACGTGATAAAACCATCAGATCTCGAGAGACTTATTTACTAACATGAGAATGATATAGGGGAAACCACCCCAATAATTCAAATTATCTCCTACCATTCCCTCCCACAACACATGGGGATAATGGGAGTACAATTCAAGATGAGATTTGGGTGGGGACACAGAGCCAAACCATATCAATCATAGTACCTAATTTATCTTCTTTACAAAATGTCAGCTATTGTTTTTCTGTTTTGATTGTATTTTCTCTAGTTCCAAATTTCTTAAATTTTCCAAGAATTTGAAAATACATAACTCAGCTTACAAATGACAAAATTTAACAATATTGAAGCTTTTAAAAGTTGCCCCCACAATATCCATTAATGAATTCCAAGTAAAGACAAGATAAATCAACTCCTACTGAACTTAAAAATTCCTCATTTTCCACGGTGTTCTGGAGAGTTAAGAATTTCAGAACACTGATGACCACATACCTGACCTTTTAATGTAGTAGTGGTTTAGCTAATGATTACAGAATGAACGTTTATGTGATGTTTATTCAGTGCTAGGTAACACTCAAAGGACTTTTCATGGATTAACTAGTTTACTCTTTACCATATCCCTATGTGGTAGGTTCTATTGCTATCCTCATTTTACGGGTCAGGAAACCAAGGCTTTGGGAGGCTATAAAATTTTGACCAAGGTCACATGGCTAAAAATTGACAAAGACAAAATATTTTCATTCAGGCCTCTAACCACTTTGCTAGATCAGCCCTCATGTCTAAAATGTAAATTGCCTAAGATAGACAGATTTTACTCACTGCTTGGATTTCCTCATGGGTGTCCTCGTACACCTCAGCCTCTAATGTGAAAAAAACAAATCCTTGCTTTGCAATATGTTCAAGCATCTAATCACGTTTGGTGGGACATTGGAGCGTAATATCCTTTGAAAATTTATTTTATGCACTTGTATTCCATTTTGCTACTTTACATGGGCGTGGTTATTCTGTGAAAATGTGGAAGTATTTGATCCAAGTCTTGTAGAGTACTTTTGTGCTCAAACCTCTATAAAGAGGTCTGCAGTGGCCTTGTCAGCTTTGTGAAACACTGCCTGTGTCCTTGGAATCTATTTGAAGAGTTTCCGTGTCAACTTCGGGGCCTCACATGCGATATCCCTGGAACCTGATCCCGGGAAATCACAGAGGCTGCAGTGGGGCTTAATGCCACAATAGAGGTGATTCCTCATCACGTGCCATTCAAAATCACAGAAATCAAAACATTTCCAGTATCAAAGGAAAAGTAAGGCCAAATAAAGAAGAGAGCATCACTCTCTCCTTCCTGATGTTTCTCTTACAATCTTTAAGGCCACATGGGGGATGTAAGTAGGGTGATTCCAATTGTATCTCCTCTAAACTGAACTACATATTTGAGAATAAAGTGAGGTGATTTTTTAAATTACAGTGGAGCAACAGAGATACACTGGTCATTTCCCAGGTGTACAAACTGATGTATATGTGATCACACTAGAAATAGAAAAATCAACAAATACATAAACATAATTACCACAAGCGCTAACTCATTATCTCATGTCTGAACAATGATTGTGCCTTAGTTCATAGCAAATCATTAGCCTCTAAGTGTGGCAGAAGCTTAAAACCTTTAAACGCATGCGTGCATGCACACACACACACACACCCCCCCCCAAGCAGTTTTAGCCTCTTTCTCTCCAATTTGCATAACATAGGCCTATTTTCTAATAGGAAATTTGCCACTTATTATTAAGGATGTTCATTTCCACATCTTTTCCAGGGATCTTTAGTTTGGAAGTGTAATCCCATTGTGTATTTCTAATATGTTTTTTAACATAATACATCTGCTGGATTCCAAATTACATTTCAATGAGTAGTTCTCGTCTTGTATCCAACCTCCATTTAATGTTTGCACTCAAATGGAACAACATGGTAGGCAAAGTGCCTTCAGCAGTTCTGTCAAGATTTAGTAACTTAATCTGGATTTCTCTAAACCACTCTTCATAACTAAACACTTGGGTAGACTCTGGCTGAGATCTGATTGCTGGAAGCTAAATATATACTGATTAGAAGAGAAGCAACCCTGGAACACGTTTCTGAACAAATGCATCATCGTTTTTATGCAGACCTTTGTACTTGAAAAAAGATCACAACGTAATAAGCAACAGACGCAAGAAGATAAATGATAGACGTTATTAGAGAACAAAGGATTTGCTAAAGATAGTGGAAGATCTCGAAGTAATGAAAGATTAAAACTGTTTCAAACATGTCTGGCCACTAAATGTAAATGTCACGTGGCCTGACTTTAATACATAGATGAAATAACATTTTAAAACTGTGAATGAGAACCACTTACTTTTCCACACTGAACATCATTTTATCTCTTTGAATAGTAATCTAGGTCTTTGTCAACAACAGCCAGATGTGGTCATTGAAAACTAACTACCATATTGGACTGTATGTCTAGTGAAGTGGAATTGGTGAGAGAGGACAAAAATTCCATTTTCTGACCAAGCCAAATAATTCTGCTATTATTGCATTACAATTAGCCCTTCTTAATGGGAAGGAATAGAGTAGCTTGGGGGTTTAATCAGAATTGGTAATAGAAAAATGGAAATGGCTTTAAATTATGCCCTGTGAGACGTACTTACAGGAAATGGTTAGCATGTAAGTAAATAGGAGGCAAATATTGTTAACTGCAGTCATTTGGGGGCAGGTTGGGAAAATCACATGAGACTTCTTCTCTGTGGCTTTGAGGTCTCATCCAGAGCACGTTAGAAAAAGAGAAGTAAATGGATCTGATCTCAGTATAACTTTTCAGCAGCTACAGTTGTTCAAAGGAGGGATATTTCATTCTTTATTACCACAGATATTTAAGTAAGTCTGATGACCGCCAGAGGAGCACATGGCGGTGAAGACTGAAATATCCAATGGGTGGTTGATTACATAGCCACTGGTATTTCTACTCTAATGAGGTTCTCTACCCTCCCCTCCTTCATAATCAAATTGAGGTAGGAAATGCAGAAGAAATTTCGTATACTTCAACAAAATTATTCAATAATAAGTATTTTATTAGGTAAACAAATAATTTAGATCCCATTTCTCGAAACATTAGTTGAAGAAACAATTAAGTCACATTGTTCAGATGTCATATGGGCTTAGTTTCTGTGGTGAGCAGTTGGCTGTTCATCGCCACAGAGGGTTGAATGAAAGAAAATTGAGCTAAAATAAAAAAGGAATACTTTAAAGCATATGAATTAAAAGTTTCTTAGTTTACGTGGGTTTACAATCTTAAACCTGTCTGCCATGGAAATTTTAATAAAGAATAATAACAACCTTGGTTACACAGAACTCCATTATAAGTATGTTATAACACATTAAGTACATGGTATCTTTATAATAAAGTTATATTTACTTACATGCTGCTAAAAATGTATTCAAAATACAAAGAATGCCAAAGTAGATGGAAAAACTAATCCAATAAAAGTTTGGAGAATTATTAGCATCTCTACTGAACATTGTCTACTAATGTGACACAGAAGAATTGGTTCTAAAACATGTCCTTGGCATCATCTACAGCCAGGGAGTGGGCACCAGCTTGGCTTTAAAGTGTGACCTCTCTCTCTGTACAATATTTTAAACATAGTGTTCATTCAACGAATACTGAGATTTGCACAGGATTTGTAATATATGAGTTTAAATTTCCACTATGTGATCTTGAAAATAAATATCTCTTAGGTTTTTTTCCCCAGATATTTCGTTTTCTAGCAGATAAAATGTAGAAGATAAAGATCTTCCTAGAAGATTTCCAGAGTGAGGCTGTGTTGCGTATTCGTTTTTTGAACAGTAAGAATCCCGGTATATGTGATATTGCCTGAGGCTCTACCTTCTTGGGGACTTCAAGAAGCACTCTATGAAGAGTGTGACAGGGGATCTTGGAACAGAGGAGAGGAGAGGCTGAGCCCTACCTCTCAGACAGAGGAGGTGTCTGCCTACCCTTAAGCAGCTGGGCTAAGCACACATCGCCCACAGGCTTAGAGAGCTTCTAAAATCTGTTCTACAGAAATATTTATATGAGAGTATGAAATATTCAAAAAGGTTCTTCAAAGGAAAATAGATTTGGGAAACTACATTAAGTAAAGTTTACTTAGAGCTTTCACATGCTAAGATGCAATGTTTAGAGCTTCTGAAATTATCAGCGTGCATGGTGAAACTCTGATGAATAGTGGTGTCACTCCCTATTGCTAAGTATTTGCAAAATCATTTCTTATAAACCATCCTTCCTGATGCCATAGTGGTCAAATAAATAGGGTCATGGTTAAGCACTTGATGAAGCTTGAATACAAATACCTAACACTTTTTGTAAAGTATCTGGAGCCAGGATGCCTGGTAGGCCTGAAAAGCATTTGTTCAAAAACTAAATGTTCCTTGATACCTGGAACATTAGTTTGATTTTATCAACCTTCAAAATGAAAAAGAAAAAGAGTAACTAGGCTGAGTACAATGAATCCTTTTAAAAATATATCTTTTTAAATTTTGTTCAAAATCATTATTGCTTTTATTAGAAAATAAAACAAAAATAGAAAACCATACAAACAAATCCATGCTTCATTGAATTAATATAATGTCAAGACACATTTTCAGAGAAGTTTAGCCAGATACTCCAGAAACAAATACAACTCTTTTGTTTTATAAATTATTGTTCCTTTTTTTAACTATTATATTTCTTTTCTCTCTGAAACAAGAGCTAAAGCATTGCTTCTGCTTTCTAATCATTTTTTTTGTAATATTTACCCATATATAATCTCCCTTTTTTCAGCCTTCACTCTCCGTTTTATGGTTAAATGCTGATCTCCACTCACGGATCTGATGGGGCCCAGGTGACTACATGTGGCAGCGACGAAAGCACCAACCATGCTAGGGCTGGGCCCTCTTCAAATTCAAGATGTCTAACTTCACTTTTAACGGTGCACAGCAATCTGCAGTCTGCTAACACATTCTCCTGCCCACTCATCTAGACTATTTCATATTCATTCCTCTCTTCTTAAGCCTCCAGCATCTCTTCTTCCAACTTCACTGTCCTACTTTAAAAAATTTTTTAAATTTTACTTTAAGTTCTGGGATACATGTGCAGAAGGTGCAGGTTTGTTACATCGTTATACATGTGCCATGGTGGTTTGCTGCACCCATCAACCCATCATCTAGATTTTAAGCTCCACATGCATGAAGTATTTGTCCTAATGCTCTCCCTCCCCTTGTCTTCCAACACCCGACAGGCCCTGGTGTGTGATGTCCCCACCCTGTGTCGATGCATTCTTGTTCAGCTCCCACTTATGAGTGAGAACGCAGGGAGTTTGGTTTTCACTCTCCTACTTTTATGAAGAGAGTTAAAACCATCAGAGAACTTGACAAGCTCCTGACACAGCATCTACTTACCAACTTACCACCCATGTTTCCACCTTCTCTCCTGTCACTCTATGTCACTGGATGTGAGGGTCTACTTGCATTTTTCATCACACTGGAGTCAGCAGCAGCATTTGATGGGCTGGCCTGTCCCACTTTTCTCTGGGAACACTCTCTTCATTTACTTCCATGACACCACATCGTCTGTTTTTTCTTCTCCATCTATGCCTGATGCTGCCCAGGCTTTTACTGCTTTCTCCTCCTATTTGGGGTCTCTCCATGCTGGTGGGCTCAAGGGCATTGTCTTCTGGGCCCTTCTCTCTTCCATTTATGCCCACTATAGAAGGAATCTCATTTGGCCTCTGAAATTTAAATCTCACCTACTGCGGATCATTTCCAAATCCATATTCTTTAGTGTGCTGTTTTTCCAGTTGATTACCACGGCATTCTCTTTTTATGTCATATTCATCTTTCATTCATCAGAAAATTCCAACTGACTGGCCATCAAATATACCCAGTATTATACAACATCTCACCTCATTCACAACCATTTGTCTGGACAAAGATATTATCATCTCTTGAAAAAATTGTTGCAATAAGTTGCTAAGCAACTCTGTTTCTGCCCTTGAACTTCTTAAGATTTATTTACAATATAGTTGCCCCAGTGATCTTCTAAACATATAAATGTTCTTGTGACTCCTGTCTACTTAGATGACTCCAGAGATGGACCATCTCACTCAGTAAAAACTCCAGAATCCATGCAACGACCTGCCAGGGGTGACACGATCTGAACTTTTTCCAGTTCTCTGGGTTTGTCAGACAGTAGTAGTCATACTCTTCTGATCCAGCCACAGTGGTTTCTCACTGTTTCTTAAACACATTCTACATGTACCCACTTCATGACTTTGTGTTTATGGATTCCTCTCCTAGAATGATCTAAAGCCCTTCAGATACTTCCTTCAATCTGTAAAATCACTTTATAAAGCCTTCTTGGACTCCTCAGTGAAATACTGAGCTCCCCCATAACATGTCATGTTTTCTACTCTGCTGTTTAGCATTTGTTCTTACCTGCTGCACTCTGTTTTCATGTATTTATTTTGGGCTTGTCTATCGCTCCCTAGACTGCTTCATCTGGGCAGATATTTTCATCTATTTGGTTCACTGCTACATTTCCTGTGCCTAGAACACTGATTGCCTGTCACCAGTATGTGTGTGTTAAATAAAACCCTTGAAATTATTAGTTCAAAATTACAATCTGATTATTTGCTTATATTATAGAAATGTTTTGAGTATTAACTGACAGTCCTTTAAAGCTTTACAGGTAGACAAACACACATACAAACACATACATTGTATCATAATTTTCTTACCAAAGTGAGATGGTTAATATTCTCAACTTGATTAGATGGAAGGATGCAAAGTACAGTTCATGGGTGTGTCTATGAGGGTGTTCCAGAGGAGATTAACATTTGAAGTCAGTGGACTGGGAGAGGCAGACCACCCTCAATGTGGGTGGGCACCATCTAAGCAGCTGCCAATGGGGCTAGAATAAAGAAGGCGGAAGCTGGAAGGACTTGACTTGCTGAGTCTTCTGGTCTTCATCTTTCTCCCACGCTGGATTCTTTCTATCCCCCAACATCAGACTCCAAGTTCTTCGGCTTCTGGACTCTTGGACTTACACCAGTGATTTTCCAGGGACTCTAGGGCCTTTGGCCACAGACTGAAGGCTGCAGTGTTTGCTTCCCTACTTTTGGAGTTTGGGGACTGGGACTGGCTTCCTGGCTCCTCAGCTTGCAGATGGCCTATTGTGGAACTAGAGTAGGGCACGGCTGTAAAGATTCCCAAAAATGTGGAGGCGACTTTGGAGCTGGGTAACAGGTAGAGGTTGGAACAATTTGGAGGGCTCAGAAGAAGAAAGAAAAATATGGGAAAGTTTATAACTTCCTAGAGACTTGGTGGCCTCAGAAGACAGGAAGATGTGGGAAAATTTGAAACTTTCCAGAGACTTGTTGAATGGCTGTGCTCAAAATGCTGATAGTGATATGGATAATAAAGTCCAGGCTGAGGTGGACTCAGAGAGCGATGAGGAAGTTGTTGAGAACTGGAATAAAGATCACTTTTGCTAGGCAAAGTGACTGGCTGCATTTTGCCCCTACCCTACAGATTTGTGGAACTCTCAGCTTGAGAGAGATGATTTAACATATCTGCTGGAAGAAATTTCTAAGTGACAGAGTTCAAGAGGAAGCAGAGCATAAAAGTTTGAAAAATTTGTAGCCTAGTGATGTAGTAGAAAAGAAAAACCCATTTTATGTGAAGAAATTCAAACCACCAACAGAAATTTCCATAAGTAACGAGTTGCCAAATGCTGATTGCCAAGGCAATGGGGATATGAGATTTGGGAGGGTCTGGGGCAGAATAATATGGTCTGGCTGTGTCCCTACCCAAATCTCATCTTGAATTGTAGCTCCCATAATCTCCAAGTGTCATGGGAGGGACCCAGTGGGAGGTAGTTGAATCATAGGTTTTTCCCTGCTGTTCTCATTACAGTGAATATGTTTCATGAGATCTGATGGTTTTGTAAAGGGGAGTTTCCCTTAAAACACTCTCTTCACCTGCTGCCGTGTAAGACATGCCTTTGCCCCTCCTTCGCTTTCTGCCATAATTGTGAGGCCTCCCCAGCCACAGGGAACTGTGAGTCCACCAAAACTCTTTCCTTTATAAAGTATCCAGTCTTTGGTATTTTTTTTTATTAGTGGCATGAGAATGGACTAATACATGCAATAATCAAAGACTTCACAGAAATTTTAAAAATGGAAGAAGATAAAATGATCTCTGGATCTGTTTTAGAACCATATGCATGACTAAAAATCTAGAAAAATGAAGTGAATTATAGAAAATCATAAAGTGAAGAATAATCATGGAAGCAAATACAATTGTCCTGAAAAACGAGATCCTGCTGTATGCATTTTGAAAGGTCTCAATAATAATTGGAAAATTAGGAATTTCTTCATAGAAATTTTAGTTAAAAAAAGAAAATTAAGATTGCATACATATATGCAAGGAAAACAACTTAGTATTTATAAAGCAAGCAGGTACTATTTCTAAACTAAATGCCAGGGTTCAGATAAATAATTTAGATATAAGAATAAGATAATATGAGAAAATTATATTTGGGTCGGTTGTTCGTTACACAAGGAAAAAAACACAAAGGCTTCAGGTGTGGAAAACCATATTATAGTCATATACCTAAAATAAAACAGGAAGAGAAGGAGGAAAACAGGTAAGAAAGAAGGTGGAGAATCCAGCTTTTCAAAGTATGAAAAAAGTTAAAGGTAATAAACATGCAAAAAATTAAAATGCAAGAAAAAATTGATGGTATACTTGAAATGTTGGATTAATCTTTGGGACTTTCTACATCGGTAACAACTTTCAAACAAGACCAGAAGAGATTCATCACATCAGTAAGCTTCATCTGACTAAATTATTTGTCCTAATGTGGTCAAAGCTTTGATGTTTTATTTTACAATTAATAGAAAATTGTAGTTAATTTCTCATTATGATTGAAAACCATAATGACATAAAAATTCTCTGGGAAGGTATTTCTTTTCAGACAGGAGATGATAACTTATTCAGAAGCCTAAATGATAAAAATTATAATGATGATAGTAAAATAACTCAAGAAAAAAATACAAGAACCGAAGTAACCACAGGCTCAACAGACTCATACTTAAGTAACAGGTCTATGTTTATCTTTATTTTTAATTCAACATATCTTTAATGACCACATTTTTCTACCTCAATTTAAACTTTTTAATAAGGAAAATTACCTTTTATGAAAATACTAGAGGTAATTAAACAACTGCTGTTTTTAACAGAATGTCACACAGTTTTTGCTATGTAAAAGGAACAAAGTCATCCAAAGTAAGAACAAGTAGGAAAAACAAAATCCTGCAGTTATATTTAAGAAAAAAATTTAAAAGATTGAAAAAACAATTAACGTAAAGAATGAAAAGAGTCTGGTTTCGAAGGTAAACAGAGAATTTGTCTTGGTCCGTTTGGATTCCTATAAAAGGAAACCATAGATTGGGTGACTTAAACAACAAACATTTATTTCTCACAGTTGTGGAGGCTGGGAAGTCTAAGATCAAGGCACTGCTCCTTTGTCTCACCAGACTCCTTTGTCTGGTGAGAGCCCGCTTCCTGGTTCACAGACTGCTGTCTTCCTGCTGTGTCTCCATTTGCCAGAAGAGTCCAGGGCATTCTTTCTTATCTCTTCTTATAAGAACAATACTTCCATCAGAAGGACTCAACTCTCATGATCTAATTACCTCTCAAAGACTCCCCCTCTTAACACCACCCCATTCACAGCTAGGGTTTCCACCTGTGAATTTAATGGGGACCACAAACTTGCAGTTTATACAGAAGTTAAATACCATTTACATCACTTGCTAAGAGAGCTGACCTTGGGAAAGTCCTCAGTGTTTAGAAACCTCTCAAACATTCTTATACTGATTACGAAAGGTAAAAGCTAAATAATCTTTTATATAGACAATACTCAACACACTCATTAGTTTACCACAATAATGATCTTCAATCTGACTGTACATTAAAATACCCTGGGGTGCATTTAAAAAATGCAACTTAAAAGCATAATTCCAAATTATGAAAAATAATTATCATTTCTAAGGATGGAACCTGTATATCAACTTTTTTCAAAACTCCCTGAGAAATTATGGAGCACCCAAAGGTTAAGAAAATACTAAAAATAATAGAATAAAGTTTTCCCGTTGGAAGTTATGTATACATAAATTGTCTAATTTTAATTTATAAAGCATTTATTCTAACTTCCTAAGATCTTATTAATGTAATTATATGAATAAATTCATGTGGATTATACAAATGAAGGTGGACATAGGTTTTTAGAGTTTGTGTACTGGAAATAAATATCACTCTTGCAAAAGCAGCTGGGTTTACAAGCTATTTTTTAAATATATTCATGACAAATTTAGGAAATGTTTATTGCCCTTTTTTTGTGTTTGCATTTTAGAGGGAGGAAAAGTGAGTTTGTGTTAAATCATATACTTTATAGATGTGTCTGAGCTTGCTCCTCCAGGCAGGAGGTAAATGAATAAACAGAATTACAATACAGCAAACAAACTAGGTTTTCTTTTTAAATGCCATCTCCTGGAGAAAGAGGTCAGCCTGAGAAATGCCCTGTATTCTCACTTATCCTTGACACAATTGTGGATTTTTCATGTCAGACACCTATTCTCACATATTTTTCTTTTACTTGTGTGTTTCTTTCCACCTCATTATTTATTATTTTCTGGCCTTATTTACAGTCTAAGAATACAAAACAAACACAATTCAGTTTAGAATTCTATGTATGAGACTTCCAAATTGAAGAATATGCAAAAATTTGCTTAGAATTCGATTCTGAGAGTTTTCCTTCAAATTGGGCAAGGAAAAACAAAGAGCCTTTACTAATATATTTTCAATCATATATAAGAGAAGGATGAATGAATTTTTCTTGTATCAGAAAAAGGTAATTGACTTCATAACTTCACATTTGAATAGCATAATTCATTTTTTAAAAATAAAATGCAAACCATTCACCACTTTATTTATTTATTTATATTTTATTGCACTTTAGGTTCTGGGGTACATGTGCAGATCATGCAGGATTGTGCATACGTACAAACATGGCAACGCGCTTTGCTGCCTCCATCCCCCTGTCATGTATATCTCGCATTTCTCCCACTGCTATCCCTCCCTACCCCCTGCTGTTCCTCCCCTAGTCCCCTCCAACAGTCCCCTAGTCCCCTCCAACAGACCCCAGTGTGTGAAGTTCCCATCCCTGTGTCCATGTGTTCTCACTCTTCAACACCCACCTATGAGTGAGAACATGCAGTGTTTGATTTTCTGTTCTTGTGTCAGTTTGCTGAGAATGATGGTTTGCAGATTCATCCATGTCCCTACAAAGGACATGAACTCATCCTTTTTGATGGATGCATAGTATTCCATGGTGTATATGTGATACATTTTTCTTGTCCAGTCTATCACTGATGGGCATTTGGGTTGGTTCCGGGACTTTGCTATTGTAAACAGTGCTGCAGTGAACATATGTGTGCATGTGTCTTTATAATAGAACAATTTATAATCCTTTGGCTATATACCCAGTAATAAGATTGATGGGTCACATGGAATTTCTATTTCTAGGTCCTTGAGGAATCGCCATACTGTCTTCCACAATGGTTGAACTAATTTACACTCCCACCAGCAGTGTAAAAGTGTTCCTTTTTCTCCACATCCTCTCCAGCATCTGTTGTCTCCAGATTTTTTAATGATCGCCATTCTAACTGGCGTGAGATGGTATCTCAGTGTGGTTTTCATTTGCATTTCTCTAATGACCAGTGATGATGAGCATTTTTTCATGTGTTTGTTGGCCTCACTTTATTTTACAATTGCAAACACATATAACTTATTCAAACAAAAGCAAACACATACATTTATTCCACAAGTATTCCTTGAGCAATTCCTATCTCTCTGGCACAATGCTAGGTTTGGAGGATGAACGCAGGGAAGAAGACAGATGTCATCAGTCCACACCCTTGTGGAGCTTAAGTGACATTGGAAGGGACAGACAATGAACCAGACAACAAGCAAGAAATGAAATGTTTACAACCTAGCGATCCCCGCGGAGAAGGAAATGAACAGAGTTCTGCAATACAAATAATGAAGGGGTTATTTAGGAGGTTCTATTTTTGATAAAGTAGTCAGAAATCTCCTCCCTGAAGGTGCAGAAGCCAAAACAGGGAGTTAAGTAGGCACAGCCTTGTGACAAGCTGACCGATGAGCAAAACTGACCAGAATGGGCTGGCTCTGTTCTGTGAACAGAAAAAAAGGCCAGTGTGTCTGGATTCTGAGTAAGGATCTAAAAGTAGACAGGACCTAAAATATAAGGGATGTAGATTTTCTTGTAAGGGCAAAGTGAAGCCATTGAATGACTCTGTGGAAACTCCAAAATCAAAAAGAAATCATGACTAGGTTTCCTTTCACAAACCATGCTGGCTGCTATGTGAATGGGCTTCAGGGATTGGAGTGGGCAACAGGAAACAGCCAGGAGCCCCTCGTGGAATTCTTAGTGAAAGATGTTGGGAACTCTGCCCTAGGTGTGTGGCAGTGCACACAGTTTGCAGGAACACATGTAAAATACATTTTAGAGGCAAACTCACGAGCCCAACGGATGAATTAATGTGAGGGGTTGAGGAAAGAGAATAAGTGAAGTTGATTACTATGTTTCTGTCTAAGGGAAGTAGAAAGAAGGAGGAATTGATATTAACAGATGGTGAAACTGGTCAGGGCACATGCTTAAGAGGTGTGTTCAAAAATTTCATTATGATAGTCTTAATAGGTGAGATGCCTATAAAATATCAAAGTGCAGATGCTCAGGATGGAATGAAAAATAATATGGAGATTGGATAAGTGGTCCAGACTGAGAACATACATTTGGGGTCTCAGCATTTAGATGATGTCTTAAGGCATGGGAATGAACGAGATACCCTAAGGAGACAGAGATAGGCAAGAGAAGGGGGCCCAGATGCTACCCCGTGAAATTTAGTTTGAGAAAAACTAGTCAGCAGAGGAAACTAAGGGAAACTAGAGAATTGAAAGGCATGAAACATATCAGGCCATGTTACAGCAACAAATAGCTTAGGAATGGTAGTGCCTGACAAAATCAGAGCTTGATTTCTTACGCAGACTATGTGATCTGTTCAGGACGGCTCAGGAATTACTCTAAAATCAAGGCTGAGAAAGCCACTGTTTTCAATATTGCCTCTTGCCATGGCAGGAGGAAAGGGCTGGGCAGGCTTCAAATGGACAATTCAATGTTGGTGCCCCGCAGCTACTCAGTTCCACTCAAATGTCATCAGTCATTGCTAGTCGCTTGTCTCCAATTGTCCAGCAGCTATTTCGCCATGCACAGAACTATTTGGTGAACCGTATCAATGTCAGTAAGAATCTGCTTTTCTGATAGCCAGATATTTCTCACTCTTACTAAAAAAGACACCCAAGCCAGAACCCCAACCAGTCATAGCAACAAAGAGCAGATCTATGGGTAGCGTTTGGTAATGAGTGGACTATATCACATTCAGATGTGGGCCCTTTTCATATAGACACCTATGAACCAAAACAATGTATCTGCCCCAAAAGAACCTACAATACAGTGGTGGAGCGGAGTGGATAGGTAATCTCATTCAAACCTCCAATTTGAATACGCACTCAGGATATTCTCTGCAAAATCTTCCTGGTTAGGGTCTGCTTCTTCTCCCTAGAAGGATCTCCAGTTCACAAGGACCTCTCCATGTTCTCCAAGGACCATGGCTTCCCATTACGTAGGTTACTTCCTTCTTTATCATGCTCTTTGGACACATCCGAATCAAGCATTGGACAGTATGTTCTCCTTGAACGCTGAGCAGGTTTTTCTGTCTGCTTCTTACCTATAGAAAGATATTGCCCCAGGGGTTGTCTTAAATCTAGAAAAATCCAACACGTTTATAATCTAGGCTTACGGTATTCTCAGCAGTGCAGTGGCCTCACAAACATTCCCTGCTTCTTATCTCTTTTATTCTAGTGAGCTCCATGTGCCAATTTATGTAAGACGTGCCCTCCTCTCTCTTATTTATTCCAGATATTTTCAGTCTAACAGGCTCCACAGGGAGAGTCAAGCCTTTAGTCGCTTTTTCTTGAGCAATTTTGCTAAAAATTTATTTTCAGGGACCATCAGGACTCTCACTGCACCAGGAAAAACAGGTGTCACTACCTCTATCTGGATAGACGTTGTTATATTTTCAAAATCTTTTAAAATAATTTACATAATTAAGAGTAAAAGAATAGTGAAAAATAATTTTATTAAAATTTTTAATAATAATTTAAACCTAGAAAACCCATGTTTTTCATTCCATATTTTCCTGGTGGTGAGGGTACATGCACGTGAAATAAACAATGTCCTTTGAAAGCAACTCACTGCTTATTGAGGTTCATGAAATAAACTAGGCTATATCAATCTGATAAATACTGATTCCCATTTTCCAACATTCACATTGATTCCATCTTATGATTACTTCTCATGCATCATGTTCTTGCTTCATCAAAATGCAATTAATTTTGAAGCTGTTAAAGCTCATAATTTTGTTGCAGAGAGGTTAACCATCTCTTCTGAGCTTAATTTTAAAGTATTTTTCATTTTTACATTTGTAAACACCAAGTAGAATGATCTGCCATGTCCTGCCAATCAACTTTTATTACAAAATACTTTATTTTCAGAACACTTTAAGGTCCAAAGCAAAATATAAAGGAAGGTACAGAGAGTTCCCATATATCCCCTGACCTCCACATGCAGAGCCTCCCCGACTATCGATGTCCTTCACCAGAGTAGTACCTTTGTTACAACTGATAACCCACATTGATACATCATTATCACACAGAGTCCATAACTTATTTTAGCATTAGAGCTTATGCCTGGTGTTTTACATCTTATGGATTTGGACAAATGTATAGTAACATATATCATACAGAATATTTTCACTGACCTAAAATGCTCTACGCTTTGCCTATTCATCCCTCTCTCCCCTCCAACCCCTGGAAACCACTGATTCTTTTACTGTCTCCATAAATTTGCCTTTCCAGAATATGATGTAGTTAGAATATCACATGTAACCTTTTCAAATTGACTTCTTTGACATAGTTATATGCACTTAAGTTTCATCCATGCTTTTTAAGGCTTAATAGCTCATTTCTTTTTCAGCACTGAATAATATTCCATTGTGTAGACACACAACAGTTTATCCATTCACCTACTGAAGGACATCTTGGTCAATTCTGAGTTTTGGCAATTATGAATACAACTGCTATAAATATCTGTGTGAAGGTATTTGTGTGGGCATAAAATTTCACCTCCTTTGGATAAATACCAAAGACGCTCCACATTCTCTTCAACATTGGGTGTGTTCAGTGTTATGAATTTTGGCTATTCTAATAGGAATGTAGTGGTATTTTATTACTATTTTAGTTTGCATTTTCCTGATGACATATGGAATGGAACAGCTTTTTAATGTGCTTATTTGCCATCTGCATATCTTCTTTGGTGAGATGTCTATTAAGGTCTTTGGCCAATTTTTTAAATTGTGTTGTTCATTTTATTACTACTGAGACTTAAGATTTCTACTTGAATAACAGTTCTTTATCAGGTATGTCTTTTGCAAATATCTTTTCCCAGTCTGTGTCTTGTCTACACTTACTTGACAGTGTATTTCACAAAACAGAAATTTTATATTTTATTTCCATCTAGTTTGTCAATTCTTTTTCTTTCCCCTATGGATCATGCTTTTGGGGTCATATCTAAAGAGTCATCACCAAACCCAAGGTTACCTAGATTTTATTTGTGACATGAATTTTCACCATCACATGTGATAGTGTTAAAAGCTAGTGTGATAACATCCTTTCTGTTGAGTAACTGGATGGCAATGACATAATTAATTTCATTCTTAGAAATATATTATGATTTACTCATTGATTCTTAAACTTGAGAAATTCATCTAGAATATTTTTTTCTGATGACATATAACCTGAAATTTCACTTACATAATGAGTTTTACTATCATCACTAGTATCTTAAGTGCTACTGTATATCTCTTTGCATTTACACTTTGATTCATATATTAATTAAGGAAATTGTTTTCTTTGCCATTTTGGTAGAATTTTCTTTATAAAAATTCTGATTTCTCAAGATTGTTTAATGCTATTTTAAAGAAGGCTACAAGATCATGCTGCCAGACTTATTTTATAACTTTCTGAAAAATGATAAATTGTACAACTCACTAAAAACTGAAAAATGATGTAATATTGATAATTTATTTTACCATTGTATCATTCTAGTGATTCAATTTCATTTTTATTTTATTTTTTTAAAAGTTGCTCAAAATAATTTATGAGTAACATCCTAAGATGATTCAAAACAAAATATGTCAAGATATAGGTAAAATAAGATCACTAAACTCTTGTAAAGTACATTAGATTCAAAAACTGTCCAATCAACTCATATTAAGAATAATATCCTTTACTTAAAGTCGACTAATTTTAGATATTAATTGTATCTACAAAACACATTCATGACTTTCTTTGAAACACAAAATGTTATATTTTATGTTAAATATAATGTGATATTTTTCCTTCTTTATCTTTGAATGATCACTAAGAAAGAAAAAAATTAATGAAATAGCAATCCTTACAAAGAGTTAAACTTCTCAAAAATATTCTCAAAATCTAAACTTGGATTCAAAGCATGTTATATCTGCTGTTACACCATGGATTACTTCATTGAGAAATGATAAGAAGAAGTATAATATTCATATCCTTGACTTGACCTTGACACAGAGCTGAGGTTTGAGTTTTTAATTTCTTTTTAGTGAGACATACAAGCAGCAAAATGCATATATCCATTTCTACAGCTGGATCATCCCATGATGTGTCCACTTGTGTCCCACTACTCATATTAAGAAACTGCATTTTTTCAGCTCCCCAGGAGTTCCTCTCTTGCCCCTTCAGTCACTATTTCTTGTGAAGGGAACTATTCTCTTGAGTTCTATTACCATAGATAAGCTCTGCCTGTGTATGAAATTTATACAAATGAATTATCAAGTAAGCCCTCCTTTTTGTCTGTCTTCTTTTTGTCAACATTATTTTCTGAGATCATTGGTATCACTGTAGTTTGTTCATTCTATTTTTCTAAAGTTCTATCCTATGAATGTAATATACTGCATTTATCCACTCTTGTGCTGATATGAATAGTTTTCCATTTTTACTGCTATAAACAGTTTTTGTATTTCTTTCTGTTGAATACGTGCAGCTATTTTTGTGGGCTTTATAATTAAATTAAGTATGATTTAATTTTATTAGTACTGCTAGTTTTCAAAAGCAGTTGTTTCGAATTACATTTCTGTCAGCAACATATGAGATTTCTTCCTTAGAAATATTCTTTCTAAAATTTAGTATTGACAATTTTTTTTTAGTCATTCTGGAATGTATATTGTCGTATTCTGTGTATGTGAAGTAATTTTCTAATGAATATAATGAATGATGAGATTTAACATATTTTCATATGTTTATTGATGATATGGATATATATATTTTTTGGAAGGTATATTCAAATTTTTTGCTTATATTTAGGTACAGCTGTCTGTCATTTTTGTTAATTTATAGAAGCTTTTTAAAATACATATTCTGAATACATTACTATGTCAGATATGTGTATTGAAAATATCCTATCACACTGAGGATTGCTCTTTATTTTCTAGATGTTGTCTTCCTTTTCTTTGAAGTTTTAAACCTGAAGTTAGCTCTATTTTCACTTGTTAAAGAACATTATCCCACTCCTGCATCATGAAGTTTATCTTAAAGCTTTTAATTGAGCTATTGCTTAAATGCCTCCTCAGTTTTATATTTTATTAGTTGAAGTCTAATTATTAACATTACCCATTGTATGTGTGCCACATCGTTGCAAGCGACAGTCTTACCAAAAGCATGACTTTGTATTGCAGCCTTCAATGGTGATTTGTTTGTTGTCTTTTATGGAGTCTCTAGAAATGCCAATGTCATGCACTTTTATTTATTTTTTGTTTGTTTGTTTGTTTGTTTTTGTTTTGTTTTCCTTTTTTGGTTGCAGCAGCATCTACTTATGAGTTGGAAGTGGCCAGATTATGACATGGAAACAAGAAAAAAATAACGCAGTCTCAGTGGTGATATATGTACACAAAGGGCGACTCCTTGCTCTCCCCATGTCTAGGGAACAGCTCACTCTAAAACCCAGGCTGCAAATACAGGCAAGCTTCAAAAGGTTGCTTGTTATCAAGGCACATTGGCAATGATCAATGAGGTAACTTGATTCGGAATAGATACAGGAACTCCCGCTAACGTTTCATTGGCTAGAATGCACCACATTCCCCTCAAGTCCCAGTGGGTAGAAAACAGTACTGCTGAGACAGTAACAGTCGGTGGTAATCCTTCATGACCACCACAGAAAGCAAATCTACAATCTTGGACCCTGAATGAAGACAGTATTTCATGAAGGAAATAAATGGTCCCTGTAACTAATAGAAAAATATACGAAAGATCCCATGTCAAGCCAAAGGCCATGGTTACACTCCAGACCACCACACCTGAGTAGTGTTTCCTCATTGCTAAACGGAAAATCAGTGAGCCTCACATGCAGAAAAGCAAGCACATACTAAGATTAAGTGCAGGGTGCAGTGCTTGACAGAATGAGTTTTCAATGACTATATAAAGTATTAATATTATCTAGCTCAGTATAAAAACAGAAATGAATACATTCATGGTTTTCTTAATATAGTTGAGGCATCAGTGAAATGGAAGGAATTCTCAAAAGCAACAATGAGAACAATCTTTCTAGTCCTTTCTCAAGCACAAATATTCTGAAAATATTCTTATAACTGATAACCAATTCTTTATCTAAAATCTTGAAAGAAAAATAGGCAGTCTCATTTTTTAAAATATGAATTAAGCTTCTCACTCTAAAATTTTCTCCATTTGTATTTGTTTGGTCTCAATAGAGAGAACTAGTTTGTTGGAGGAAAATTATTAACACTTATTTGTAGATGGCACCTTGAAACATTTTAATAACACACATATACATTTAAACCATATAATTGTAAAGAAGAAAGTTATTATTTTACTTAAATAAATATAAACTGTGCCCAAAGTTACAGCGAGCCTCAGATACAAATTTCTAGTAGTCTGTTTCTATGATAATTGCCAATTCCAATGTGACCTCACCTTCAACATCCACAAACAAACCTAGCATCCCCCTTCCCTTGACCTTCTGCACTAGTTTGGGTTCTCAGAATCAGGCACTGAGACATGTTTGACATGCAAGAGATTTATTGGGAGAAATACCTCTGAAATATAAAGGAGGAAAAGAGGCAATGCTAGGGGAAACTTCAGATTCGACACAGGTCTAGCAACTGTGAGCAGATTCTACATAAGTCCAACACAGGGAGGAAAGAAGGAGATCAGGAAGGAAGAGACTCCAGTGGGGTTCTAACAATGGGGAGTCCAGGAGCTGAAGGGATTGTCCAGGTCTCACAGCCCTCACATGGGTCAGCAAGAGCAATCCTTTACCCACCCCATGCTCACTGCTCGGCCAGGAGTAACCAGGGAAGGTATCACAGCAGAGAGTTGAGATAGTTAGCTCTGACCTGTCATTCAAATACACCCCTCAGAGCAGCATATATCTCCAGCTGCAAAACCCACTGAAATCGCTTTCTGCATTGCTTAATTTAGTTACTGACTTCACAGTTTACTGGAAGCCAGGTTAAAAAGCCTTGGATTTGTGCTTGAATGTGCCCATCCTGCACTGTTCAGGTAGGTACTTGAACTCATCCCTCCATTTACACTGTACCCAGTACTCAAGATTCAAGTGATTCCATTGGTTGCCTGCAAGACGGCAACAGCCTGCTCATTTATTCTATTACATTTATTACCTCCAAACATCTTTGGTGATACTCCCCCATCAAACAAGTCAGAAAAATTCTAAAGCATTTTCTGAAGTTTTCATTCTCTTCTTCCGCTATAACTTACCTAGTATTGCTAATTCTTTCCCTATACCTGTTTCATCATTTGTAGGATTTTGATTTCTGGTTTAGACATAATCTTTTCTGAAATACAGCAATGGCAGCCTGATTGTCCTCAATGCTTCCAGGTTCATTCAGCTAACCCATCCCTAACACTGACGCCAGAGTCAATTAACTGTAATACAGATAATGCTCTTTCCTCACTCTTTCCTATTGCTTTCGCAGGGCCCGTAAAATAAATGTAACTCCTTAGCCTTTCATTCAATTTCCTTCCCATTTTTTTTTTGGCCAACTGTTTTCAGTCTCATCTCTCACCATTTATTACATCTCCACGATGTTCTAGCCCAAGATCAGATGCCCAGCCTAGGCAGGTGGGCACTGCAGATGAGCGAGCACACAGTAATGAGTGGTAGTGTGAAAAGCATCTCTCCACCGAGAGAAACCAAGCTCAATTTTTAAAAAGCCATTGCTTGTGAGCCAAATGCAGCACAGAGCTCTGGTGCCCACCAAGATGGCAAGTTGGCCTGTGCTGCGACGCCAGGATCCATTGAAGAAATCGGAGACCCTGATGGGGACAGTGAACTCCATGAACCACTGAAAATTCTTGACAGCTGAGGAATTCAATGTGTCCTTGATCTGAGGGATGAAGGTGGTGACGTAAAAGGCGACCTGGAACAGGGCTGAGTGATTCGACACAGGGAAAGTCAAATAACACTCATTCTCGTCCTTCCTAGTGTCACAAGGAGAAAATCATTGTCTGATCCTTCTATGTGGAAATCTGTAGAGTGGCTGAAGCCTGGAGTGTTCCTGTCCCGAGAGAACTATCAGGCCTGAGAAACGTGAGGATGGATGAAGTGTTGATAAAGATGATCCTGACCTGACTTTCTGCCCTGGACTGTTCCTCTACTCATGTTCCCTACACCAGTAAACAGCTGGTTCACAACAGATGGAGATCGACTTTAGCTCCTCCTGTTTTACCTTAGAAACAACTCAAAGGGGACAATTTGACAAAACGATTGTGTGCCACATTGATAGCAAAGACAGCAATTAACACATATTTTCCTTAAATTGAGGAATTTTTAAACGGCTAGGTCCTGGTCATTGGCCCTTGCTGCTTACACATTGCGAGACGGTGTGGTGATAACTAGGGTAGTATAAACTTACTATAATAGCTAGATAAATAAGACATAGAATGGCTTTACAAGATTAATAAGTAGGCCGGGGGCAGTGGCTCACACCTGTAATTCCAGTGCTTTGGGAGGCCGAGGCAGGTGGATCACTCAACTTCAGGAGTTTGAGATGAGCCTGACCAACATAGTGAAACCCTGTCTCTAATAAAAATACAAAAAAAAAAAAAATTAGCTGGGCATGGTGGCTCAGGCCTGTAATCCAAGCGTCCCAGCTACTCATGAGGCTGAGGCAGGAGAATTGCTTGAACCTGGGAGGTTGCAGTGATCCGAGATTGCGCCACTGCACTCCAGCCTCGGTGACGGAGCAAGACCCCATCTAGAGAAAAAAAAAAGACTAATAAGTAAGTGGAGAATGTAAAAAATTAAATGAAACTATATTAAAGGGATAAGGAATTTTTAATATAACAATATGTAAGAAGATAGATGATTTTGCTGATATAAATAAAACCAAGATCATCAAAATAACTCTATTTTAGACATGAAAAATAAAGTGTTTGTAAAAAAAATTATAAGTGCTATAAATAGATGGATATAACTGCTAAAATTAGTAATTAGGGATAGTAGTTTATGAATCTATGACAAAAGGCAACACAAAATGATAAAAATAATAAAAAATAGAAAATGTATTTATAAATATAAAGGGTATGGATTAATATTTATAATATCTATTTTTAAAGTGTAAACATCTATGTAATAAAATTCTGGAGAGAGGAAAATAATAAAATCGAAAGGAGAAAATGTTTGAACAATCTTATAGCATGTGATTTCCTTTTAGATTGTCTTTATGCAATCACTATAATGCATGTGAAACCGATTTAAGTTGTTATGTATATCAATAATTTGCTCTTTTTTACATCTGAGTGGTATTCCATTGTAAGAAATGTACCACAGTTTATCTTTTTGCCTCTTGAAGGACACTTGTGCTATATCTAGTTTTTGGCAGTTACAAATGAAATGTCTATAAACGTGTTGTACCTGATTTTTTTTATGTGAACGTATGTTTTCAAATAGCAGGAATAGAAGATCAATAATGATATTTTAAATAACATTATGAATCAACATCTTTGGAATTTAAGAAATTGTGTATAGGTATAACCAACATAACTAAGATAAAGAACAAAGTTTTTAAGATGGCTTCCTTATTAGAAACAAAAGGAATTGAATCAGTATTTTCTGTTGTTTTTCTTATTCTCCTACGTAAAAACCTTTTCATTATGTCTGTTTGTTTCCTCAAATTATTCTCAGTAGTTGTGTTCATATTTGGATGTTTTCTTTATTTTACAGCTATTTTCCTGACAGAAAGAAGTGGAGCACTTCCAGGTTTTTAACACTGTGAATTCTCTTTGGTTTGAGTTGGATCACGGAAGTTACCTTGTGCTAGTTATAATTACTATAGTAAACTGAGGCCACACATATGTGCCCGCATGCGATCCAGCTGTCTTCATAAAGTACTGGCAGCCATGAGATGCTTTGGATAGTACTGAACACATGGGCTCATCAGAAGAACCTGCTAGGAGAAAAGGGGCCTGGAGTCCTGCAGGAACAATCCCATGGGAAGGTGAAAGTGGTTCCACAGACTAGTCCAAAGGAATTTTATTACATACATGAGCTGAGGACAGAGAAACGTTTAAGTGTAAAAAGTCTCAGAGAAAAGGCCTTTGGTGAAAAAGATCCTCAACAAATAAAATCTTTAAAAAAAATACAAGATTTTGACTTGCTATATCTCTTCATGCATTATTTTTAAAAATTGAGTGATGATGATAACTGTGGTTATCAATTCTTTCACACAGATGTAGAATTGGTTCTTTGCTGTTCTAGGATTTTTCTCTTTTCTTCTCTCTTCTTTTTTTCCTTTCCTCTTCTCTTCTTTTTTCTTGCCCTTCTATTTAACAAAACTGAAATATATATCAGAGTCATATTGAAGCATTTTAATGACATGTAGGTAATCTAGACCTGTGCCTAAGGATTGAGGACTTGCAGTGTCTAAGTTCAAATATGAGTCCTGTAACTGTAAAGATCACATCTTGAAAAAGTGAATCAAAAGCCATACATGACAGACTTGAGAGATGTTGTATATGAACAAAATTTACAGCTATATTTGATTCATTATTATAGATATTCTTCTAATGTATATGACCGTTCCAAAATCTTTCCTATAAACAAAACACTTATAATTTACATGGCAATTATTAAATAGTTTATACAAAGGAAGCAGGTTTTCAAGGCCAAGCAAAATTTTGTTTGCAGCCATAACAGATTTTGTACACATGTATGAATCTTTATTATAGTATCATTACATGATCACTGTGTTTAACAGTCATTGGATTTTGGATTGCACAATAGCATGGAAATCAGTTCATAGTCTAAAATTTGTGCTGAAGTCCTACTTAATACATATGTTAAGGCCAAAGTAACTGCTAATGTTATAGTTCTCCAAGCAATTTTTGGGAACAAACATTTCACCGGATAACCTAGCACATCACTTTTGACATATTCCATGCAAAATTGCTTCAGTGAAAAGAAAGCGTTGACACTTGAAAGCTTTTCCTGATCAAGAACAAGACAAGGGTGCCCACTCTTACTAATTATATTCTACATAATACTGGAAATCCTAGCCAGAGTAATTAGACACAGAAAAGAAATAAAAGGCATCCATTTATAGAAGCAGGAAGTTAAATTATCTCTGTTTTGCAGATGACAAGATCTTAGATATAGAAAACACTAAAGGCTCCTCCAAACACTATTAGGACTAATAATTGAATTCAGTAAAGCTAAAGGATACAAAATCAATGTACAAAATCACCAGTGTTTCTGTACAATAACAATGAACTAACAGAAGAAGAAACCAGGAAAACAATTTATAACAGCTACCAAAATAAATAAATAAGTAAATAAAGATATAACCAAGAGGTTGAAAGATCTGTATATTGAGGACTAAAAAAAATGGTGAAATAAATGGAGGAAGATACAAATAAATGGAAAAATATCTTGTGTTTATGGATCGGAACAAGAATATTGCTAAAATGTCAATACTACCTAAAGCAGTCTACAGAGTCAAGGCAATCCTACCATAATTCCATAGCATTTTTTACAAAAATATTAAAAACAATCCTAAAATTGATATGAAACGGCAAAAGACCCAAATAGCCAAAGCAATCTTGAGCAAAAAGAACAAAGCTGAAAGCATTAGACTACCTGTTCCCAAAATACACAATAAAGCTACAATAATTAAAACCCCATGGTCCTGGCATAAAAATAGTAACATAGAAAAATTGAACAGAATGGAAAACCTGTTACTAAATGTATACACTCTTTGTCAATTGATTTTTTACAAACATGCTAAGCACACACAATGGAAAAAGGGCATCTTTTCTATCAATGGTTGGGTAAACTTGACATCCACATGCAAAAAAAAAAATAAAATTAGATCCTTGTCTCACACCATATATAAAAATAAACTCAAAATGAATTAAAGACTTAAACAAGAGATCAGAAATTGTAAAATTATTAGAAAAATACAGGAGATAATCTCCAGGACATTGGTCTGTCCAATAACTTATTGGATATGACTCAAAAAGTATAGGCAACAAAAGCAAAATTAGACAAATGGGATCACATCAATCTAAAATGCTTCTGTACAGAAAATAAAATCAACAGAATAAAAAGAAAACCTATGGAATTTTAGGAAATATTTGCAAAACACACATCTGACAAGGGGATAACATCCAATATTTGATACGTAACAGACTCAAACAACTCAATAACAAGAAAAAAACAATATGATTAAAAAGGAGCAAAGAATCTGAGCAGAAATTTATGTATATGACACACTAACGGCCAACAGTTATGTGAAAATGATTAGTGATGTTGAGCAGCACTAATCATCAAGGAAATCAAAATTCAAACCACAATGACATATCAATTTACACCTGTTAGAATAGCTATTATCAAATAGACTATTTTAATAACAAGTGTTGGTGAGGATGTGGAGAAAAGGGAAGCTTTATACACTCTTGGTGGGAATGTGCATTAGCATAGCCATTATGATAAATATTATGAAGCTCCTAAAAATTATAAATAGAATCATCATATGATCCAGCAATGGTACTTCCGGGCATATATTTAGAAAAGACATGAAATCAGTATGTCAAAGAAATATCTGCACTCTCATGTTCATTGCAGCATTGTTTATGAAAGCTAAGTTATGGAGTCAGACTAAATGTCCATCAACAGATGAATGGATTTTAAAAACGTGCGTAGACAACAGAGTATTGCTCAGCCTTAAAAAAGGGGAAGTCCTCTCATTTGCAACAATAAGGATGTACCTAGAATACATTTAAATAAAATAAGCAAGACACACAAACACAAATACTATATGATCTCACTTGTATGTGAAATCTAAAAACGTTGAATTTGTAGAAGCAGAGAATGGCAGCTCCAGAGGGGTGGTAGAGGAGAGGACAATTGGGTATGTGTTGACCAAAGACACAAAATTTCAGTTGGAAAAAAGAATGAGTTCAAGAGATCTATTGTACAACATGGTGACTATAGTTAAGGACAGGTATGGTATGCTTGAAAATGTGAAAAGAGTAGTTTTCCGGGTTTGCACCACACACACACACACACACACACGCACACACACACACACACACACACACAACCTGTTGAGGTAATGCATGTTAATTAGCTTGGTTTTGCCATTCCACAATGTCTACATAATTTTAAAAATCATACTGTATACCATAAATACATTCAATTTATATTTGTCAAGTAAAAAATAGTAAGTAAATATCAACACTAAAATTTTAAACATACACCACTTTTAGATCCCAGGTATCAACCAACTGTGTATTTTGAGTATCTCTCCATCCACCTCACACATCACTGGAGGGCATCTGTCTGTTCCAGGGTCATGGAAGTCTCTGATTCTAGCCTAATTAAGCCATGGGAACACTTGCCAACACCATTTGGCCAGGGATTCCCCGATTACATTCTGTTCTACTCCATGAGGGATATTGACTATTAGGACAGGGAGCAGTGTAGCGTAAAATTACCAAATTAGTACTACTACTAATAAAATTAGAACTCATAAAAAATTTAAAATTATTCCATGAAAGACACTGAGAAGAATATTAAAGGACACTTTTTAGGCTAAAGAGACTAATTCTTTTTCTCTGGAGTCACAGCCAATTGTAAGTTGTGCTTATTCCCAGAGACGGTTTCTCTTACCCTCTGAAGCATGCTCACCCTGCCAGGGGTCAAGTATTTTGAACTGTATGTCTTGTCCTTCTACTCTCAGTGGATCCTCCACATCTCACCATAAAAACCACCCACATTAGATGACTTAAAAGAAGGCTCCTTATTGAAAATAGCTTTAAATCTTGTGAGGGAGGAAAAGCTGAAAGAACTGCAGGGAAAAAATCCTGCCACTCCAGTTTACTTTATTCTGTTTCTCAGTAATAGAGGGAACAAGGAGAAATAATATCAGACAAACAAATCTTAGGAAATATTTCTAGGAATATAATAGAATGAGGAAGAATCACTAACATACTATTCTTCTAAACAACAAAATTTGGAAGACAATCAAATAAAATAAAATCACAAAATAAAACAAAATAAAAATTATTTGGGGTGGAAAAGTTTATTCCATTATTTTGAGTTCAACTCAATGATTTTTTAGTAAATCCTTAATAGTTGTACAGCCTTCATAACAAAGCCATATTAGAACACTTCTACCTTCAATCCACATTCTTATTCCCAGCCCTAGAGAATTTCTAAGCTCTTTTCTAAGCAGTTTCTAAGACAAATGGAATAATAAAATAGATAGTGTTTTGTGTCTGGCTTACTTCACTCTAGAATGTTTTTTCTGACTTTATACAAGTTGTAGCATACAATATTTCATTTTTTATATTGCTAAATAATATGGTTATTTTATGCAACAGTTTGTTATTTTATGCAACAGCTTGTTTATTGGTTATTTTATGAAACAGTTTGTTTATTCATTCAAAAGTTGGTGGCATTCAGATTGCAAAAAATTGTGGACATTAGATACACTGCTGCTATGAATATCCTGATACAAGTATTTGTGTAAACACATGTTTTCATTTTTCTTGAATACCTACCTAGAAGTGGGATGGCTATGTGGCACAGAAAGTCTATGTGTAACTTCTTAAGAAAATGGTAACGTTGTTTACAACGTGGCTCTACCATTTTTAATTCCTTTCAGCCGTGTATGAGGGTACCAGTTTCTCCACATCCTCAGCAAGACTTGTTACAGTCTGTCTTTATTATTATGCCCATTCTAGTGTGTGAAGTGTCACGTGATTGTGGTTTTAATTTCATATCTCTAATGACTAACAATGTTGACCTTTTTTTATCTGTTTATTAGTTATTTTTATATCTGGTGCAATGTGTATTCAGAAATATGTCCATTTTGAAATTGGGTCATGTTTTTTTTTCTTGTTAATAATTTGTAATGGCATTTTTATATATTCTACATGGAAATCTTTATCAGATATTTGATTTTCTGTCTGTAGGTTATCTTTTTCTAGTGGTGTTTTTTGACATGTAACTATTTTTAATTTTGACAATGTCTAAATTATCATTGTTCCTTTATTATAGATTGTGTTTTGCATCTTAAAACTCCTTTCTTAGGATCTCAAGGATGTTGTCCTGTTTTGTTTTTTTTTTCTTAAAGGTTTTATAGTTTTAGCTCTAGCATTTAGGTCTATGATTCATGATAAGTTCATTTTTCTCCATAGTGTTATGAACAGGTCTAAATTAATGTTTTTCTAATTTCCTTTGGGATATCTCCTTTGACCCAGGAGCTATTGAGAAATGTCTTGCTTCATATCCAAATACTGGGGAGATTCTGTATGTTTCTTTTTGTTGCTTTTTTTATAAATTAATTCTATTGTGATTAGATACCATATTTTTATGATTTCAACCTTAAAATTTATTGAAACATGTCCAGAATGCCTATGTGAGAACTACAAATCACTAATGAAAAAATTAAAAACATCTAAGTGAATGGAGAAATATACCAGGCTCTCAGATTGGGAGACTCAGCATATAATATGTTATTTCTCTCCTAGGTCATCTATAGATTTTCATAATAAAATCAAACTTCCAGCAAGATTGTTTGTAGATATAGATAAACCAATTAAAAAATTTATATTGAAAAACACATTACCTAGAACAGCTGAAATTATTTTGGAAAAGGGAAATAGAAGAATTATACTACTTTATTTTAAGACACACAATTTGATAGTAATTAAAACAATATGGCATTGGCAAAGGCATAGATACATAGAACAATAAAATAGAACAGTGAATCCAGAAATAGACCCATACAAATATGGCCAAGTAACTTTTTAACAAAAATGCAGAGACAATTTAATAGTGAAAAATGTTTTTTTCAATAAATGGTATTGGAACCATTGGGCATCCATATGCAGAAAAACAGACCTCAAATAAAACTTCTATTTTTGACAAAAATTAAATCAGAATGAATAATAAGTCCGAATATAAAACAAAACTATAAAACATTCAGAACAAAAGTTGCAAACATTTTTATGACTGCAAGTTAGAAAAATATTTCCTACATGTGAGTCAAAAGTTCTATTATAAAATTATCAAAATTAATAATGAAATAGGAACTTATAAAAAATTTTAAAATTGATCCATGAAAGACATTGAGAAAAATATTAAAGGACAATTTACAGACTGAAGATCAATTTTCAACCACATATCTGACAAAGGACTTTTGTACTGTATATTATATATGTACACACACATACTATATATATACTATATGTATATTATATATATATAAAATATATATACTATATGCATACAAATGTATGTCATATACTTTATACACATAATATATATAGTATATGTATACAATTTTATTGGTCTTATATATAGTTTCTTATATAAAAGTATATAAAATCTCAGTAGTAAGAGAAAAATCAAATTAAGTATCAGACTCAAGGATTGTAATAGAGTTTTATCAAAGAGGATATATGGAAGATAAAGCAGATCAAAAGGTGTGAATTGCATTACTCATTAGGAAAACACAAATGTAAATCATGAGCAAACACTTCTGCACACCTATTAGAATGGTCCCAATAAAACATAAAGATAATATAAGTCTTAGAAAGGAGCATAACACAAGTGTTGATAAACAATTGGTACTCTTATACATTATTAGTGAATTTGCAAATGCCACAGTTAACATATAAAACAGTTGACAGTTATAAATGTAAAGAAACATCAATATGGAACTTAATCTCATTCATAGTTATGTACACTAGAATAATAAAAACGTATGTTCAACTAAAACTCATACATGAATGTTTATATCAGCTCTTTTCTTAGCCTCACACACATGGAAAGTACCCAAATATTCCTCAAAGGGTGAATGGCTAAACAAGAGGTGATATAAACATGCAATCGTGTACTACACAGCAGTAAAAGGGAATGAACCATTGATACACACAGCAATTTGGATCAATCTGGAAGTCATTATGTGCAGTGAAAGAAGCTTGTCCCAAAAGTTTACATAGCATAAGATTTTATTCTATAACATTCTTGAAAAGACAAAGCTATACCAATGTAGAACAGGTAAGTAGCTCCTAAAGCTTTGGAGGAGGGCGAGTTGTGAGTACCAAGGAATAACACAAGTGAGACTTTTACAGTGAATGAAATGTAACATGTCCTGTTTGCAGAAGTGGTTATAGAATCATACATATGATAACATGCACAGAACTGTAAACACGAAATCCATTTTTCTTTACATAAATAAAAAAATAAGTTTAAAATGCCTGTTGTGAAATTAGAGAAGAAAAATTATTTTGCTTGGGATTGTTTAGGCTTCCAGAATCTGTGGGTTGATTTTCAGATAATTCTCAGTCAAAAGCCTTTTGAATCTTGTTCTTTGACATTTTTCTCTTCTTTATCTAGACTTCAGTTATGCACACACAGGTACATGTATACACACACACACACATATATATTCACACATAAAATATCATATTCTATCTTTTTACCAATGCTAAAGTTTAAGAAAGATGTTAATCTTTCAGTTACTTTTGCCATTTTCATCCAGGTTATATTCACACAAAGAATGTATATTTTGGGGAGATTTCAGGTAAGCTCCTGTTTTGGAAGTCCCTAAAGATCCCCTAAGATGTGATAATTCACCATTATAAAACAATGGACTCTTCCTGTCGTTATGCTCAGAGCTGTGTTTTATTATAATGAAAAGGTATCGAGAAAAATCATCAAAGGAATAAATACATGTGGTAAAGACCAGAGCAAATCAGATATAAATTTCCAGGAGTCCTCATCCAGCACAACCACAAAGGATGTACTGAATTCTTTCAGCAAAGAATTATGGCAACTCGTATGAAATACTTTACCGGGAAGATCATAAGCGATTCAGTCCCTAAGAGCTTTACTGGGGGCTGGTCACTTTGGTAACCTCTAGTACATACCAAAATTTCAGACTCTCGAAAGCTTAACATTTTTGTGCAAACAGTTTAGGCACAATACACTACTCTTATTAGTTCTGGAAGTGGCATGAGCCATTTTGAAACCCAAGCTCCCAAATGTCAGACACAGACCAAGCTTTCAAGACAGCAGCGTTGGGTCTGCTCTGGTAACTTTCTCTGCAGAACTTCCCACCTTCTGCAGTGCTTACACTGTCTTTTATTTCATGCATTCTGCAACACCATAAAAAACAAGCCGCAGTGTCATCTGGGTTTCTGCTTACAACTCCATTTATTTTTTCTTAATTCTTACTTGGCACATTTGGTTTGAGAGGTTTGTATGTTTTCTTGCCCGATGATCATTTTAAAGAATTTCATATATTATTGAACACTTTCAGCTGTACTCTTTTAATTCAAGGGGTCTTTCAGCATGAACTATCTACTGCTTTGAAGAACATAAACATTGCTATTATTTTTCCTAAAAACAAATATGATTTGCTTCTTGGCATAGGCTTATTATTTATAGTCTTAATTGCATATTGGGTATGTGTTAGGCAATGTCTCCAGCATCAGCATTAGGCAAAAGAAGAAGTTGAACTGAAATAAAATCACCACAGATACCTTACAGATCTTACAGGGAGTTCTGGATCCAGATTGTCCTTAAGAGTTGTTGCAGTTGTGGAAAGGGATCTGTCCTCGAAATCCCCTCAATCTATCACTGAATAAGATGGCTCCAAAAAGGAAACATGACCTTACTAAAGGTCAAGATTTTGAGCTGAAGGCAAGTCCAAGAAAGGGACCAAGCTCAGAGCTGTGAGCTTCTTCTAACTCCATTAGCTGGAGGAGTGAGTTCCATAGTCCTGGGGTCTGGGGGAGATTCAGTGCACATCTCTCAAATACATCCATTGCAGTCTGATGAGAAATCAACAAATTGACATTAAGAAGCTTATTTTGAAGTTATTCGAACACTTTCTATTTCCTCATTTATTTCTTGCAGATATTAATATACTTATCATTAAATAGAAAAAAAATGGTGCCTTTGTTTTATATTTTGCTTTCAAACATTTTTCAAAATTGTTATTGTTATTACTTATGGACTGAGGCATTGTTTTAGTCTATTTGTGCTGCAGTAAAATACTACAGGTTGTGTAATTTAAATAAAAAATCAGAAATGTATTTCTCACAGTTTTAGGGGCTGGTACGATCGAGATGAAGGCACTGGCATCTGGTGAGAGCCTTCTTGCTGCATAATCTTATGGCAGAGGACAGAAGGACTGAACTCGTTTCTTTATGCCACCAGCAAAGGCAGAGTTCTCATAGCCTAATCTCCTCTCAAAAGCTCCTCTTCTCAAGACTGTTACAGTGGTAATTAAATTTCAATATGAGTTTTGGAGGGAGCAAGCATTCAAAGCATGGCAGTCATCATCATTAACAATGTTATTTTTCCTAGTTTGCAACTTAAGTCTTTTAACTGGGATTATAGCTTTCCTATCGGTTGATTAACTTAACTGTTTACTTCAAAAATTTCAAGCTAAAATAACTTATTGTTTTATTAAAATATTCCGTGTTCTTAGTCCTCTATTTTGGCTAATTGAAAACTGGTTGCATTTGAAATAAATAGAATGTGAATGAAGACAGAAATGAAGGCCTTAAATTGTTTGTCATATGGTAACTCGATTATTTTGCCCCATCCTCTATTCAGACTGCTGGTAAGCCCTCTCCTGTTTGGCACGTTGCAACATCAATGTCACTTAGACTGCTTAGTGCAGAAGCAATCCCAAACCTAAAAGAAAATGAGCACATCAAAATTACATGACACAACTGGCTTTAAGATGGTAATCGGATAATCTACAATTTGAGGGTGTATATGTTTATTGCCCCTTTTAAAACAAATGTAAACACAAATCATTCAAATTATGGCTAATATGATCCATACGCCTTGAGAAAGAAAACTGTAGTCTCTGTTCCTTGACTTGCATAAGTGCTCTGGCCCTACAGAAAACCTGGGGATTTCCAATTTTACCTTTCAGCTAATTTTGTACTTGGTCATTTTGCTCTCACAGCACAGGAGTGGAGGAAAACGCCCCTAGAAAACCAGCTTGAGTTGGCTTTCCTGCCATTGTTTAAAAGTTCACTAATATTTCTATACTGTCTCAGACATTTTGGAGACCACTGTACTTAATCACTAGTAGTTACATTTTGAAATTCAGGAGGACAAAGAAAGTTCTGATCGTGAAATGCTGCTGATTCAGGTGTCCTGACTCCAGGAAATTTAAGGCTCTAGGAGACACGAGTCGAGGCCGAGCTGAGTTGGAGATGATGACAGAGGACAAAAGGTGACAGGAGGCATCAAGGACAAATTTTACTTGCTTTATTAGTTTAGAGGAATAGTCCTGAGGGTGGCAATTTTCAACAGGAGTGCCAAGGGATAAAAATAATAAGAAAGGGAATCCTCTTTAAGTTTGTTGAGAGAGAAAACACTTAAATAGCAGAAATTCTTCTAGAAGGGCATCATTTCTCTTCTTGTTCACCTTTAGTTATATTTCCTCAAAATGTAGTTGGTTGCAACAGATGAGTTTATGCAGTGCAGAGACAAGTATCTGATAATTATATAACAAAGATGCCTGTTAAACAACACAACAGCAAGAACCACAAAACATACCACTATGTGTCAAATACGTAGACATTGTCAAAAAATCATTGTACATGTTTCTAAGGATTTATTTACATCCTTTTAAAAAATAAATCTTCAGATTTCTTTGTGGAAGGATAAACACCTGCTGCCTAATTTGAACTTAATGTGTCACATGAAAGTGTTTACAAGAGTGTGTATTTCTAAGTTATTACAGTTAATCACAATTTTAAAAATTTTTGAGTGCTTCATTAAAGTTTAAAGTTTTAAGAAGTATAAAAATAACTGAACTATGTTTAAGAACCCTGAGAACTGCAAATGAAATGTTAATAAAACATTAGAGAACAGATTGAATAAATTAATAGACACAAATGAGACTCTGAGATGATAAACAAGAAAAAAGAACATTGAAGATTGAAAAGACTGGAAATAAGAACAGCAACAATTCAAATGCTCATTGCAGGACAGTTCTTTGGACAGTCTTGGACCAACCTGGTTCTTTCCCCCATTTATCTTGTAATTCTCCATAGTAACTGTAGAAGATGCTGGAAATGCAACATCCCAAGTCAAGGAGGAACTGGCTGATTCTATCTCTTTGAGAACAAGATATCCTAGAACACTTTAATTCATCATGGCATGTAGCCCCTGGTTATAAAACCCAGGGTGGACTGCTTTCTGAGACCCCTGGGCTATAGAACAAGTTGAGCATGCTCAACTCTGTGGTCCATGTGCCGCTTTCCTAAGCCGGGTTTCCAGCTTGCCATGAATCCTAAGCTTCTCACGTCCCTTGCTGCCTGTCTGGGAGTAACACATCTGCTTCATGTAACTTGCCGGGTGCTAGTGCTGTGTCTCACTGGACTTAGGCAGGTGATGGAAATTGGCAGAGACCAAGCACAGTGAGGGAGGTGTTTAACCTGCTTTCCTGGGATTGATATTAATGCGCAGTGATCTTGCTTCACACTAAATAAATTGAAATACCCAGGTAATCAGCGTGATCTCCTGGGGGTTAGGTTATCTGCCTCCGGAGCACTGCAGTGTGTTGGATGGTGTCCTCATGAATCGCTTCTTGTATCATTTCCATGTAATTTCCAAAGACAATTTCCAATAGCGTTATATTTTCAAATACCATTAAGTTGCCAAAGTGCTTATACCATCAAAAACTGGTGTGCTGATGTTTTGACAGTCAGGCCTATTACTAATTTAGCAAAATGTGTTACCATCCTCTTAATTAGCAACCGTTAGCATTTTCTAGAGAAACTAGATGCACTAGCTAAGGAGAGGGTAAAAGCTTGAGATATTCCTGACGTAAAATGGGGTAAAACAGTAATAGTAATTAGTAATTGAACACTGGCCTTACCAAATACTCAGTTTCATTGTTGTTGCTGTTATTAAATTGTCACTATAATCTTGTCATCTAGGTAAATATTTCAACTTTATAGATTTAAGATTGATAAGTTAAATAGTTTTGCATAATTTTAATGCTAATAAGAAAAGGGACAAAGATTCTAGGGTGACTCTGCTTAAATTCCAACTGAGTTTTAGAGGAATCAAACAGATTGTCCCACATAATTCCAAGACGCTAAAGAATATAGAAAAAGAAGAGTATGTGGATTTTATTAGGCAGTGATTAGAAGCTGGTTAACTTCTTCCTGTTTTTACCATTTCCAGGCTTATTGGTGAAGCCTCCTTGGACAATCAAGAAGGCATTTGGATGCCCAGACTTCGTTTACCACCAGCATTCATGTTTATCTGAGCAGCATCCAGCCTATGTAAGAGGAGAAGTGAGAAACAGAAGAAAAAACGTAACCCTAGACTGTGTTTTTATAATCTCTTGCACAGTCATTACAGTGGCTAATAATTCTTAGTCTTTCTATATCAGGTGTGTGTGCATGTGTATGTGTGTGAGTGCGTCTGTGTTTTCATTTTTCCTATGGGGCCTTTACAGGTCAAAATTATGTACATCCCATTTTCGCAGTGTGATTTGGAGATCCCATAGGAATATGATTTCACTGTATATTTCACTATTAAGTCTTGAACAAAATAGACAACCAAATGTGAATGAATGAATGAGAGAGAGTTGATCAATTTATAAACATGAAATTACAAGAATGAGTGGGAACACATCAGTATTAAGTATGTCAATCAACCCAAGAGGAGAGGAAGAAAGGAAAGAGCAAAGGAACAAAGAAGGAATGGAAGGAGGGAAAGAAAGAAAAGAAGGAGGAAGGGAGGGAGGAAAAAGGGAGAAAAGGAAGGGAAGAAAGAGAGAGAAAAATAAATAAACTTACCCAGTGCAGTCAGCATTTCGGTGAAGGTCTGAGATGGAGATACTTAGAAGGGCACCTTGGGAGATATACTGAGGTTGAAATGTCACTCTGAAAATGTACTTATCCCAACTGTTGTGGAATGGAAGCAAAATTGTAAATTTGGTCTGGAAAAAAATTCCTTTTAGCCGAAAAATGTATATAAAAGAAAAAAAAATAGATATTGTAATTGAAAATCAGGAAAATGGCATTTAACTTTATAGGGCCTGTTTCATTTCTAATGAAATTATTCTTTCAGACTGAGACTCTATTGTAAGCATTGTTAATAACATTCCTTCCCAGAAAAATTGTAGTTGTATATAGTTTTCTTCAAGATAAAATCATGTGGGAAAAAAAGAAGCTACTAAGGAATTCTTAAAGGAGTCACTAGTCATAGGCCTCATTTTTGTACATCTATCTGAGATAAGCCTACTGTTGTGTGTAGATTTTCTTCAAACACACACACACACACACACACACACTACAAATCCTAGAAGCATTTTGGTTTCAACTGGAAACTCAACAAGCAAGGGTACAATTGTTTTCTGACTCTTTGCCTTTTTTTTTTTTGTGAGTTCAGCTGTTTGAGTCACCGGTTGAAGAAGTAGCAGAGTTCTTTGTGAAGATGTTGATTTGGAAGAAGAAGAAAGCAAAGCAACAGGGTCAGGTAACACATTAGCTATGTACAAATATTTATAAATTTTCATTGAAACCCAACAGAATAGCATCATGTCCATGTTAGTGACAATTTCTGTGTACTGTTATTTGATTGGACAAAGCCTTAAATTAAATTTGGGCTTCAGGTTGACTCCAAATCTACATTTCAATGCTGTAAAACACAGTTAAAAATAAAAAAAAAACTTGTATAGTGGAATATCTAAAATGTTTTTGTAATATATTTGACTTTAAAAAACAATATCCACATTTTTTAGAGAAGCAGAATTTGAAAGGTATGTTTTTTAGTTATAGTGAAAATATTATTTTTAAAATGTTATTGATATATAGGGAAATTTTGGTAATTCCCTACTTATTCACATGACATGATGCCAAATTTCATATTATGAGTTCATATAATATTGAGTCAAAATGTGTTGTTTCTGATGTCCCAAGCTCTGTACATTCATGCATATGTTATGTAATATTCTAAGCAATATATGAGATAACTTCTTTTTTCCTTCTTTATAAATATGAGGCAGCTGAGACTCAGAGAGGGAAATTACTTCCTAGAGCATTGGTGGGAAGGAAAACCAGTGTGGTTCCAGAGCCTCTGAACCCCTGTGTCCAGGGGACTCCCATTGCTACAAAATGAAACTACGCACGTATGGTAGGACAACATGTTTGTAAAGAAATCAAAATGTTAAATGCTTCAGCATTTTGACTAGAATTTAGAGCAACTGTTGAATATTTCATACAGCGAGTATCATTCGCATGTGCACCAGCTATTTTGTGAAATTGTTTTCCTCCTTTCAAACTATAGAAAAATTATTATAAATCTTAACTTTCTTATGGGATCTATAATACCCATCATGCAGCCTGAGTAATTTTGTTATCCTATGCCAGTTTTATTGCCAATAACAGCCTGGAGAAAAAAATTGCTTTGGCTTAGTTTTAATTTGTAAGCGTCCTAATCTCAACTGCACATACCAATTATATACCAAGCATTCTTTGCTCACCAGTGAGATATTGTTTAGATGCTTATAAGCTCATATGAAACATAAATGAGGCGGACTGAAATTGTTTCATTTGGGCTTGAGGGTGATTGGCTGTCTTGCTAAAATATATAGTTAGGCCATTAAATGTATGTGGGGGTTGGGGGATGGGTATGTGCTTATGTGTGTTAAATGCCAATGCTACATTCTGGGAAGGGAATGATAATGTCTGTGTTTGTGTTCTCAAAAATAAAGGTATCTGAGATTTAGTATAAATAAAATATTTGTTCGGTATTTTGGGGTCCTAATTTCTGGATGTTGAACTTGTTGAGCCATCTTGAGAGTTACAAGGGTGTGAATAGTAGTTTTAGCCTTTCTACATTTTGAGCTGTTTTAATTTAGTATCATGCTCAATTGTCATATCATAAGCTAAAATTTAATGTTCATGGATTGCGTTCCAGGCCCTATCATAAGATTATTTCTTGCACGTGTACTTGACATCATAGAGGTCTCTAGAATGTAGGAGCCTTCCTTCCTTCCTACCTTCCTTCCTACCTTCCTTCCTTCCTTCCTTCCTTTTTTTCTTTACTTTATTGTATTTCTTTTCTTTTTTCTTCAAGGGATAAGTTTTTAGGATACAATGTAATGTGCGTTAATTTCCTTGGTTTGAATGCTGGCTCCATAGGCATTAGTTGCATGAATGTTATCATATCATTTAACCTCTCCATGCCCATGATTATCCATGACAATCATAAAAGATGTCACCAGGATGAGCTATTGCGAGAATTAATGGGAAAAATACATAGCAAGCAATTAGAAAAATGCCTGGCACTGTTTTTATTATTAATTTGTTAGTAATTTATTGTTATTCTATTATCAATTTAACATGTATGCACTGAGGCGTGAATACATTCTAGCCACTCTATTCTAATTGTGAAAATTGCTAAGGTGGGTACATGTAAGTCACAATCAATACATATTTTGGTGGACTTATTTTTTTTGCAGTGGAGTCTCACTCTGTCACCCAGGCTAGATAGAGTGCAGTGACACGATCTCGGCTCACTGTAACCTTCATCTCCTGGGTTCAAGCCATTCTCCTGCCTCAGCCTCCTGAGTAGCTGGGATTATAGGCAGGTGCCACCACGCTCGGCTAATTTTTGCATTTTTAGTCGAGATGGGGTTTTGCCATGTTGACCAAGCTGATCTCGAGCCCCTGACCTCAGGTAATCCACCCGCCTCAGCCTCCCAAAGTGCTATGATTACCGGTGTGAGCTACCGTGCTTGGCCAGTTTGGTGAATTTTTTTACAGAAATGGTCACAATCTCCACATACTTCCATGTCCCCCTCAGAATCCAAGTCCTTGGATACTTCAACAGTCTTTTTCCACATTGACCCTGGACTTCACATACAACCAGTTTTGGCCAACAGAATAAAAGCCAAGGTGATTCAAGTAGAGACTATGCAAGCACTTGCACATTGGAGTTTGGCTTTTCTCTTGCTGTGTTCAATAACTCTGCTACCACCACTCTGGCAACAAGTTAGATTAGCCTGCTGAGCATTTGGCCTCACATGGCCCAGTTTCTCCTGTTGCCCCTGCCAACCGTGTATCGGCCACCTGACATGTAAGACCTTGGATATCAGCAGACTGCAGACCTACGAATGAGCCCAGTGTGCACCACAGGGAGCATAGATGAGCCCTCTCAGCTAAACAGAGCCCACACTGCTACCCACAGGACTGTGAGCACCAAGTTTCGATATGGCTTGTTATACAGCAGACAATACTGATACATGTAAGTTACTTATCTAGACTTACTTTTTTTGTGAATTCATGCTGGAATAAGAGAGGCCGATCCAAGCCAAGAAATCCTTAGCATACTGCCCATAGCATCATGATGTTTTCTCAATAGATGAAATTCTCATCTAACTTAGAACGTCTTACCATCTTTAATCTCTCCAGGAAACATTCCTTAAAATGATGGCAGGGTGATTTTATTCACTCTACTCTAGGTTCCACAATTTCCTTGATCTCATCAAGGATACTGGCATGTTCTTTGATAGTAACTGAAACATACAACATAAAAGCATCTTAATTGCTTTCTTTTAACGTGTAAATGAGAGTCCACCGGGTAGGAGATTGGAGCATATGTGGTAACATTACTGCTGAACTTGTAATTTTTTGTTTTATTACAAACATATAATGTTGATTTGAATGTATAATTCAAATTTATTTTAAATGATACTTTGATTCTTTTTTTGTAACTTATTATGTTTGTGTTAAAGGTAGCATTAAAGAAAAATCAGTAGATGTACTCCTTACCTTCCCTGTATTCTTCTCTTCGTTTGTTTCTTATTTTAGAAAGAAGTATGATTTTATGAAAGACAGAGAACGAATCCTAGACTAAACATCTCTCTGAATATGTATTATTTAATTTAGTATATCTCTCATATACAATAAGGCAGATCCAAAAAAGAAAGAAGACACAGAAGGATGAGATAAGGAAGGAAAGGCAATATTTTTAAAAGATATCAACTCAGTAATGTATTAAAATGTTCTTTTATGTATTTCACTCTTTTCTCACAATATCCCAGTGAGGCAGCCATTTTAATATGACTTTTGAGAAATGCAATAATTAGGTCGTATAGAGACTGTCTGATTGCTCATGATTCTATTGACAGAAAGTAATGGGAACAAGGTTTCAATGTTCTTGACTTCTGCCCTCTGTCATAGAGGACTCATTTAAGAAGATCTCAGAGGACTTCAATTTAAAGCATAGACACCATATGCTATGGATTGTATTGTGCCCACCCCACCCAAAATGTATGTGTTAATGCCCGAACTCTCAAAATGACTGTATCTAGATAGGGTGATTTCAAAGTAAATAAGCTTAAATGTGGTCATGAGTGTGACTCATAAGCTTAATCAGCCATGTCAACAGAAGCCTGGAATAAAGATGGGATTACACCAGCAAAAAACACGGGCAGTTTGAACTGAAAAGGGTGGAGACAGTAGGATAGACTGCAGGAAGGCTGTTGGACTTAGATCCAGAAAGACCAGACCATAGAGTATTTATTTGGCTGTGAACATGTTATTTTTCAAGAGAAGTAAAGAATGACCACAACTGTGATTCAAGGATCGTCAGGACTGCCTGCTTCATTTCAAAAAGTGAGGTCATTGACTCAGTTGCCCAAGCCAGACAGCGTCTGACCAAAGCTTCAGGGCCAGGACCATTGGCCGAAAGGTTCTGAAAAGGGGACTACTACCCTAGAAGATCTGGAAGGCAAAACATGGAACCAAAGAGGATTATTCTTGAGCATTAACGTCTAATGAAATTTGCCTTGCTTGGAGTCTTGATTTGCTTGGCATCTATCACTCTTTTCTTTCTTCTGACTTTTCCATTTTGGAATGAGACTGTCTTAGGTATATGTCCCTATTGTATTTTGGAAGCATGTGACTTGTATGGTTGCATAGGCTCACAGCTGGACAGGCATTTTTCCTCGGAATTAACCATGCCTTGAGTCCCATTCATATCTGATTTAGACAATATTTAGATGAGATTTTCACTTAGATTTCAGAGTTGAGCTGGAATCAATATAGTTTGCATGTGATAACAACACAAATTTTGGTTGGCCAGGGGTAGAATGTTGTGGACTGAATTGTGTCCCCCTCAAAATTCTTATGTTGAAGTCTTAACTCCCAGTGTGATTGTATCTAGCAATGGGGTATCTCTTTAAGAGATAGTTAAAGTTAAATGAGGTAATATAAGCGGAACCTTAATCCTATAGCACTGTGACGTCATAAAAAAAAAAAAAGAGGCAACTTTCCCTCATTCTGTCCATCAAGTGAGAGCACAGGAGAAACGGGGCTGTCTGCAAGACACAAAGATAACCCTGATCAGAAACTGAACACTTCTGGACCTTGATCTTGGACTTTCCACCCTCCAGAACTGGGATAAAATGACATTCTCATGTTTAAGTGCCCAGTAGATGGTATTTTGTAATGACTGCCCATGTTTACCAAAAAACATATTATAAACATAGGTGTGCTTCCATTTCAGACCAATCTAATAGGTGGTGGGCAAGCAGTCCTTCTCCATTTATCTTTCTACCTTCTGTGTTTCAGAAAACAGAGCATGCCATTATAAGCCTTTCTCAGGGCACAGGTTGCAGATATTGTGGTGCTATTTTAATAGCTAAGGAAAGTGTTACTAAGAAAAAGTTTAAATATTTCACACTTAACCATTTATGGTAAGAAATTAATCAAGGATATAGGCAAATATTCATAGGTTTCCATTCAGATATTAGTTTTCACGGAATCATAATGTGCACTACCTCAAATTTGTGTCATTTAATAATGTCATATATAAATAGCTAACAAATGAAGACACTGCATAAAATGAAATACCATACATCTATGAAAATAGTGTTCAATAAGAATATCCATTGATAGTACTCCACGCCTATAACATGTTGTCACATTATAAATAATACATACAGTATCATGCATTAACAAACATGTGTTGGCTGGGTGTGGTCACTCACGCCTATAAACCCAGCACTTTGGGAGGCCGAGACCGGTGAATCACTTGAGGTCAGGAGCTCCAGACCAGCCTGACCAACATGATGAAACCTCATCTTTACTAAAAATACGAAAAATTAGGCAGGTGTGGTGGCTCATGCCTGTAATCCCAGCTACTCAGGAGGCTGAGGCAGGAGAATCTCTTGAACCCAGGAGGCAGAGTTTGCAGTGAGCTGAGATCACACCACTGCACTTCAGCCTGGTCAACAGAGCGAGACTCCATTTCAAAACAACGAAAACAACAACAACAACAACAAACAAATATGTGTGCAAGCATGTAAATCTACTTATGTATATATTTATATGTGTTTCTATATAGATATATTTGCAGTATTTGTACATCTACCTTTTGGAAACGGGATTGGTAGTAAATTTTAGTTGGTGCCAATCTATTTTTAGCATGTCTTGTTACAAATTTTTTTTAGTAATTAGAAGAAACATTTGTTAAGAAAGAACAATTTATTTTTAAAAAAATAGTAAAACACTGATGTTTCCAAACGAATCTATTGTATTAGCAAAAATTTTGTAAAAAGTACATATAATCTTATGTTGACAGACTTAAGCTAAAATATTCAAATATCACTGTTCTCATTGTAAAATGCGATGTACTTTCTGAAGAACTACTGTTCAATAATTGGCAAGATCAATCCAAATTTATAGGTGTCTCTTGTTTCTTATAATACCTAGTGATATGTTTAAAAGAAAGAGAAAATCAGCCAAAGAAAAAGAAAAAAAAAAAAGGAAG